>JAZHYW010042571.1:0-22600 GCA_037355805.1 Ixodes ricinus | reverse complement strand
ACGCACGGAGTGCGTCCCTTCTCGGGACGCACTTCGAACAGAAGAGCTCGGTGCAAAATTACCTGGCTCCGGGCACAGTGAACAATCCACTGTCCCGCCTCCACTGCAGTTGCCAAACCTTAACGCAGCTTGCAAGACGCACGAGTTAGTGACAAATGCCGAAGTGTTGTGGACTCTGAAGGTCGTCACATCCCGCTGTTCCTACCGGTCATCGTTACAATCGTGCAAGTGTTTCCAACAAATGTTCCCAGACAATGAGGTGGTAAAAGCGTTTTCTTGCGGAGAAAAGAAATGCGCCTATGTGACGTGTCATGGACCGAGACCTTTCTTTCTGTTATGTATGTTGACTAACAGCCAGCGCCCCCTGGCTCCGGTGCTCTGGTGGCAACCTGCCGAAGAGCTGAAGTGATTTGGCGCGCTCTGAACATTCCATCCAACAATGACCAAGAAGCAGCATCTCATTTCTATCTTCAAAACTATACCCTAAATAAACATAGTCTGATACATAACAGGGGGCGTGTTATGTATGTTGACCAGAGCCGTATATTGGGAGAGTTTGGCCAGTGGGTGTGGCGACGAAGGCGCCGGAGAGGAGAAGAGTAAACGAAAGGGAGGAGGGGCAGTGTTGCGGAGTTGCCGCTCCCGGAGTTGGAATGATTCCGGAATCATTCCGCATTTTCAGCGACCCAGGAATGGAATGGGAATGTAATGGCGGCAACGTTGACGGGAATGGAATGGGAATGGAATTAGATGCCTTTTTTGCCCGGAATGGAATGGGAATGGAATGGGCAAGGTTCTTTATATTTTATTTATTTATTATTTTTACGTTCAGCTATACCAAGCCAGTCAGCGAGTCACTTGTTCAGAAAATAAAAAATGAGCGGGAAACTGCGAACCCGCGTAAGAGCCCTAACAGACTCATACGCAAAAAAATGCAATACAAAAAAAACAAGCGTCCAAGCAAAGAACAGAGGGGGGGGGGCGGCGGCGGTGGCACCTTTCACCAGTGAAGTTCAACACATATCCGAATGCCTCTGCGCCCGTAATATTGTACTGGCTCAATGGTACGTCATCAGCCGACGTTGACGTGACCCACTGCTCTGGTGATCCGATACCCAGGAAGGAGTCCAGACGTGGCCTCGCTGTGCGGACCCAGACTTCGTACACCGGCTACTCGTCTCGAGCGCGCTCTTTCTCGGAAAGCTCGCACCTGTGCCGGCCATCTGAGGTCGCAATCCACGAGGTCTCTGTTTGAATGATGCTAGGCGAAACTTTAGGACTGCCATTCATGCGTAGGAGGCGGAGGGTCGGCAGGTAGGGCCATCGCAACAGGGATGCCACCGTATCGATTTTTCAATCATACCAGAATATAAGACATGGGCTTCAGGAAGCTTCAGGTGGTCCACTTTTATCGAAACTTCCAAATGCAACTGCCTGCATGGTCTTCAACGAGGTCACCTACAACGAAAGTACGTATTGTCCTTTCATACAGCAGCGTGGTAAAGTTTCATGTTCAAGGCCACACCTGCAGATCAAGAATACCAGTTCATTCCAAGGTGACGTCATGTGGTCAGTGCTGACAGGGGCGCCCTTATTGGACAGGGAAGTCGTGATGTTTTGATGTAATTTATTTAGAGGTCGAAGTCTTTCCGCATCACTCGTCAGTCAGAGAGAATGCCAGAGAAGGGAGCTCGGTCGATCCTTTGATCGAACGGTTCTTTTTAAACCCATTGATGGCTCTTCGTCCGGAACTGCGCTACCTTCAAAGCGAAGTGCCAAGCCTGCCAAAAAGTAATTTCGGGGACCAAATAAAAAGATATCTTCCACTTCAAACTTAAAGTTTGATCTCAGTTGGCATTTTAAAAGAAATTTGAAAAATGCATTGCATTATTACTATTTATATTTTCTGCCCTCCCTAAAATGTATTGTTATATTTGTATTTCCAAAGACTTGTTACCCTCTTTTTAAAATGTATTTCCGATGCGTTAATACGTTGATACATTTTTTTACAGATATATTTGGAAACTTGAATATCAGTGTTTTAGCAACTATTTTCATCTATCCCACAATATTTGTATTTCCAAGTACATTTTTGAATATTTCTGCCCAACCCTGCAACGCAATGCGGCTGTCAAGTGACACTTTTAACGTTTAGGAATTAGAAGAATGGAATGGAACGATTCAGTCATTCCAGGAGTAGGAATGGGCCGAGTGTCCCCATTCCTAGGAGTTGAAAAGAATGGAATTATCGAAAACTCTAATTCCCCCAGAATGGAGTGGAATGGAATGGGGGTGTCCATTCCGCAACACTGGAGGAGAGCGCCGGGAAGGGAGCGAGAGAGAAAGAAGGGAGAGCAGAGAGGAGACGACCGCCGTTTCTTGACGCAACGCCGCCGGAGAAGAGCATTGCTGAGGCTACGCGTCGTCTGCTACGGGGCCGACTTCTTTTTCGCCTGAATAAAACGTTTGTGGCCATACGTCGAGAAAACTTCATTTATTAGCTTCATAACCCACCGAGGAATAATAGTATATCCTTTTCTTGCCAGAGCCAGCGATATAAAAGGAAATGTAATCGAGATTTAGATGGCGATCTAATGCATTCTGCCGGGAGAATGATCAAAGATGGCGGCCCTCCCCGCCCTCAGCTGGGAGCAGCCGGGAGTTCACGCGCATGCGCTCACGCCTCTCGTCTCCCGGCGCCTCGCGTGCTGATTGGCTCGCTCGGGAGGAGGGCCGGCCACGGCGAGCGAGATCACAGACTGACCAAACTCCCCCCATATACGGCTCTGATGTTGACTAACAGCCAGCGCCTCCTCTGGCTCCGGTGCTCTGGTGGCAACCTGCCGAAGAAGGAGTGATTTGGCGCGCTCTCGGATTCATTCCATCGAACAATGACCAAGAAGCAGCATCTCATTTCTATCTTCAAAACTATGCCCTAAATAAACATAGTCTGATACATAACACTTTCTAACGGCCTTGCAGCGGGAAATCGAACAGTGTGAGCACTACGGTGTGCTTTTTGACGAGTCTTCGAGCAACTATTTACATTGTCAAATCAAGTAGCCCTAGGAAAACTGCAAAAAGTGGAGGCCGAAGAGCTGCTTAGGATCAGCCAGCAAAAAGAGGAAAAGCTGCAGGAGCTCCCCGAAGTTACCGCAAGCGGTTTTGGAAATTATTTTTATTTCTCGAGCTTCAGTGCAATCCAAACAAGGATTTACAAGATAGAACTTTTTTTTTTTTTTGCTTAGTGCCATGAAATTGATGTTTGCAATCTTTTGGCAACAATGTTTTATTGAAATCTTCTACGTGCGGCACCGAGTTAGGTCCCTGAGGAGATACTCCCACAAGCCCTTGAAATTCCTTGAATATCCTTGAATACTCTATCTTTGAATCCTGTGCGAACTCCTGGGGGAGAAGGAGCGGGTTCGCGGCGACCTTACTTCGGCGGGAGACAGACTTCGACCTTACACTCCGCGGTTACATCCCAAAATATGGGGCGTACGGTTACACTTCGCGACTCCTGACTGGGTTACTGCTTGTGCTATCTTTCCGATTCTTTTTTTTTTTTTTTTAATGGATCGATATTTTTGTAAGCAAAACAAACTTTTATTTTGTTATCTTCATCGTTTTCTTTTCGCATGGATACACTACCACTTCGGAGTCGCTCACGCGAAAAATGCGTAAGCAAAGAGAGGGCATTTCTCTCCGTTTTACTTTGTCACGGACGTCCTCCAACTGTAAGGTCCGCGGCTACGCGTCATTTGGGTAGGATGAGTGTTTGCAGATCGCGGAGTCCGCATTGGGGTATTTGAAGGGGTGGGCGATGACTCAGTGTTTTTTTAGAAATCGATATTGGCCCAAAAATTAGGGGTGGGCGATGACTCGGGATATTACGGTATATAGGACGTGCCTATGCTTGTGAATAAACAAGAGTAATGCTGCAAGCTGGCATGTACTCATCAGTGTCCTTTGCCGTAGTATATGCAGCACTAAATATATTTTCTGCTATGATTACTGGCAGACTCGCTTGCTTACAGCATTTAAAGGGAGGTGAACCGAAATTTGGATTTCAGAAAACAATGCAGGAGGGGAAGCTGGGAAGCTAGAATCCGTACACCACCACCCATAAGGCGATATCTCGAATGAATGGCTGTATTTTCGAAAAAAGAGGTAGCGACTGAATGAAACGGATAAGGCGCACGACGTCAACATATTTTTGTTTCCTCCTCTTTTGCTTCGCCACCTCAAGGCGGCAAGGCGAAGAAGACGAGAGGCCGTTTCTTCTCCTTCTTGACTTTTTTTTTGATAAACAAGACGTCAACATATCTCAAATGCGCATCCTTTTTTTTTTGTAGAAAACGCGGTCATCAATTTGAGATATCGCTGTACGAGTGATGTGTTGGTGTTTGTAGCGTCCCATTGCACGCTTCTGCCGCCGTGTTTTTGTGGAATCCATATTTGGTTCAGCATCCCTTTAACGAGAACTGCAGCAGTTGCACCGTGGAACTCAAAAGTTAAGTCGCACTACACGATTAGCGTGCGTGGGCTAAATACACAAACAGAAGAGAGCATTGGTTTGAGCTCTTAAAAGTTGTAGAACTCAATGATAAAGGAACAAAACAATTCACTTAGCATCACACGAAAGACTGAAAGACGCGTGCCACTCCAACATCCATGTATAAGCTGCGTGGGAGGTCCACTATGCTGCGCATGGGCGTCCTCGAGGGGCACGTATAGACAGTTTCAATTGGCGCTCAACGCAGCTTCCTGCAGCGCCTGCGCACGTTTCGCCCGAGAAAAGCAAGGGCACGTGGTAATGGGTGCCGCTACACCTTGCTTCCGATGCCGTATACTTCGATAGCTGCGCGGCACTCTCTCACGGACGTGGACAGAATATCGAGTACTGAGATGAAGGGCCATATACTGCTGTCACTGAAAAACAGACCGCATCGACTTTGTTTTGTTATACCTTTCTATCTTTCACGTTCTAGACTCGCTAGTTATGTCCTCAAGATTTCAATACTTACATCCTCCCTGCCCTTTACGGAAGACAACATCGTCGTGGAGCTCGGCTGAAGACCTCAAAAATATGTGCAAAAACAAAAATTATTACAAACGGCAACAACATACAATTCGCGAGTGGTCCACGGTGCGAAACGAAGTTTGTCCGCTCAGTCAAGTCACAGCGGACGAAGGCACGTCAAATATAATTTCCGGCACATTGAATGGGCGACAACTCGCCGTTCAATGTTGCATTAGTTGCACTGGCTAGTTACTTTTTTTTAATAAAAAAACAAATTTCGTAGAGTGATATGCTCTGCTGGGGCACACAAAAATATGCATACTTCACACCACAAAAATAAACAGAAAACACTTCCTTAAATGTAAAGATTAAAATGTTGCATTAATTGCCCTTATTGTTTCCTTCAATATAAAAAAGACTACTGAAAGTGATACGCCTGCTAGGGCACACACACACACATAAAAAAACATACTTCACACCCCAAAAATAAACATAGAAAATACTTCTTCAGAATGTAAAAAGATGAAAATATTGAATAAATTGCCCTGGCTAGTTTCTTTTATTTTTTGCGATAAAAAACAAACTCTTTACAGAGTGACACGCCTGCTGACCACAGAAAAAAAAGCATACTTCACACCATAAAAATACACAGAAAACATTTCCTTAAATGTAAAAAGATTAAAATATTGCATCAATTGCACTAATTCTTTCTTTCAATATAAAAAAGAAATTGCAGTGATACACCTACAGGGCACACACACACACACAAAAGAACACATACTACTCACCAAAAATAAACATAGAAAATACTTCACAATGTAAAAAGATTAAAATATTGTATAAATTGCCCTGACTACAGTTTCTTCTTTTTTTGTGATAAAAAAAAAGAACTTTTTTACAGAGTGACACGCTTGCTGGGGCGGCCCAGATCAGACAAAAATGTTGTCATTATATTGTTGATGGATCCCAGCCGGTTGCTTACATCATCTACCTCTTTTGAGTGTCGGGGTTTCGGTTCTGTCTGATGTAGTACTGCAAGGCATCTGAAAGAAAAATGAACATCAGTAATGTGGACCATGGCAGATTTATTTGCACCCATCTGTTTTAAAGTGGTATGGAACTAATGTCCCGAATAACAAAAATTACAAACAGTATGAGAGAATATGGAAGTGTGTGCCAATCCTACATGTGGTGCCAGTCTTGCGGCAATTACGCAAAGCGATGCCTAGGAGTGAAAAGACCCTGCTGTTGTTAAGAGGGTGCGGTACCTCTATTTATTCGTCCGTTTCAGGCGCCAGGTGGCGCGCGGCTCGCGACATGGTTGAACGCGCGAATTCTAGATGGCGCCAGTATCGAAGTGAGAAAAGGCCCGCGGTAGCCGCTGCGTGAAATAGATCCCGAAACGTGTCGTGTGACGCTGTTCTCCGACGGAGGAAGTTTCTCCCTCCCTCGCGCGCGCTTGGTATGTCTCGTGTCAGTCAGCTCAGTGTGGCCGAGTCCGGCCTCTGCGCTGTGTGACGCAGTGCGTGGCGCTCGTTTTTGTTCGGAGGTGGGAATAAAAATGTCGGTCCTCTTTTTTACGACGCTCGTTTTTATAGCTTGGGTTTTTATTTCAAGTGACGTACAGTACCGCCTTTTCGAAATCGTATACTTTGCGGTGAGCGATTGAGAGTCATGTTAGCATTTTATTTTGGTCAGCACTACACGTTGAATGAAGACCTTGGGCGGCGGCGTAAACATGTGTTGCTCCCCAAATTGTGTCCAAGGTGAGCAGTGACAAATGGAAATGATATTGAAGGCGTGCGACCGTCGGTTGGTAATTGCGTTCGTTAGATTCACCTATTCAGTCTAACCATTTTTGCCAATGTCTTATCTGTTTCGACAAATGACATGGTCGAGTCTATTGATAACCTTAGGTAGACTGCACCTACGGAGTGTGCGGGCTTCAGATAAATTTGCTTCGTTTGTGTGAATTAATAATTGTTTTCTCTTTTTCCGTACTCGGTGCTATGCAAAAATCGCTGAGATGTTATGGTAGCGCTGTGTGGCGGCGTTTTGCACGCTGACTCGCTATTGCATTCTCTGTGCACCGTACGTGTTCAGATGGAATGTGTCAAATCGTATTTCCGATCGATATGATAGATTTATTTTGCTACAGTGTTAATTATATTTTCCTGATTTAAACTGGTCCGCCCTGGTCTGAACATAAGTTCAAATCCGAGCGAGCATAAGTTCAAATTCGAGAGTGCAGACGGACTTGGCGTCGTAACAGCCGTAATGCGCAGAAAGAAATTAGTACAATGAAAGAAAAACAAAAGGATACGAGGCGGTTCGGTGTCATAGAAGTAATGAGTAGAGGCCGGATTTTTAGGCACTAAAAAAGCACGTTTTAGAGGCGCCAAAAATACAGCGGCATAAACAACGTTTTAGGCACTAAAAAGAATAAAAAAGGCGCAATAAATTTTTAGATAAATGCTGGCAATTTCAAGTGAAGACGTGAGCGAACTGTAAGCACGACAGGAAATCCAAAAATGTCACTGCTATGAGGCCACAATGGCAGTAACAATCTCAATTCAATTCAACCCTTTATTTTCTCTCATAACAAGTTCTATACATTGACCTTAGACGGGGAATTGCCCCGTAATACCTCTGGGCTAATGGCGATCAATTTGCTTAATTTCACAAGCGCATTGCTTACATGAAAAAATAGTCAGAGTGCAGGCGAGCTGGTGTAAGTTGAACATGATTGTCAACCTGAGACTGGAGCAGAAGAGAACACAACAGAAGGTAGAAAAAGAGGAGGCAACGTCTCAAATCACACAAAGGGCCACATTCTAGCACAACCACCGCCACCCGGCGAACGTCGAGTGAATCACTACTTAACACAAAGAAAGGGGTTTGACCTTGAAAGATGCGTTTCCTCTAACAACTCCAATCAGTCCAAAGAAACAATGCTGGACACTGCTAACGGCCGGAACCTGGGGCCATCTCCAAACCTGAGAACGACAATGCCCTCCTACAACGAACCACAATAGGCTAAACACCGCGACTTTCCTCGAGCATATCCAATGATACACATATAAACACTCCCATAATTAAAAAAAGAAACACAAAGAAAACATTACAAGCGTAGAAATTGTTTACATTCGTTCCCAAACTGCAATGACGCCTGGCTTATACAGTTGCCGGACGTTTTTTATCTTACATGCATGTTCAGATGCGAAAGTCACTCAAGCGTCGCATATTGTGAAACATGCAGGAGAAACAATACTTGAAATATGGTAATACTGATTTATAAAAGCGCAAAGTTATGTCTGCCTGACGCAATTAAATTACAATAGAGCAAGACAATAATAAATGCAAGATAGACAAGGTTTGTTAAGAAATTAACATGTTACGTGAGAACTTACGTACAAACTTTAGCAATTTTCTACAGGTGCCTTAATTATACAGGCAAGACACTTTCAACACTGCCAAATACCCATACGCTCATTCGAAATATAAATATTAAGAATTGTGTTTGGACAGAACGCGGAACCTAGTTTAAGAATCACTATGGAAATTATAGAAACAATAGGTAACTACCAGCATCTCCAGATTTCCGGGTTCAAAATTGTGCCTCTTGTCGCTGAGAATGAGTTTGTACGCGGAGAACGAACGCTCGACGTCGACAGATGTGATTAGTGCGAACTTATACTTGGGAAGATTCGATGGGTTAATTGACACTGGGATCCTACAGTGCTCACCAGCAAGGACTTCTGAAGCTTCTTAAGGACAGAAAACGCCTTGTTTTTGTCCAACACCGATTGCAGCTTCGCACGTGCCTTTTCGGCGACGGGTCCTTCGGGAACGGTGGCGATTCTTTCCTGTGCGTGGAGAATTAGCGCAACGTTCGTAGCAAGAGTTTCTCCCGCACTTTCAAGTTTTTTGATAGAATCCACGCTAAGAACGTGAAGTTGCCGCAAAGGTACGCGAGGTCTCCTGGAAGGCTATTCACGGAGAGGACAGCTTGAGCCTCTTGTGACTGCAACACTCGGTCGATCGAAGGCCGTTGATCACGGCCTTGATGTCCGAAAAGTAGCAGTTGTAGTACTCGATACACGTTCCCCATCGTGTGACGACGGGTTTGGGAAGGGGCACATCAGTCAGCATTGCTTGATGGCACATCAGGCAGCATTGCTTGACGCGACGGTTCCTTTAGAGAACCAACCCAACGGAAACACCAATGGAACCACCCAGATGCGTTGCATCACACCAGGGTTCCCGCGAGGGGAGGTGGGCGTAATTTTTCCCCATCACTTTCTTTGCCCCTGACGGTATCATAGTTCCCCTGGGGAGTAGAGTTGTGCGTCCACCGCCAAGTCCTGCGGGAAAGCCACCCGTAAAGCATGCAGAAGCCGCCGCTCGGTTGCACCGGCGCAAAGGGAGGGGGGGGGGGAGTGTTAAAAGAGGACCAGGTTCAAACCCATAGAATTCAGAACAGTAAATATTTCCAGGTAGAATGAATAAAGGTATCAAATTGCACTCGAAAGCGAAACTTGACGCTACATAGTGCTGATTTAGGCGCCAATTTGAGAAAAAAAGGCATTTATAGGCATTTATCGGAGTTTAGGCACCAACACCCAAAATAGGCATTTATAGGCACTATAAAACCACCATAAAAGCCATCCTTGACCTCCAATTCGTGCTCATATATCGAAATGGGGCGATAGGAACGCAAGGAAAAAAATAGGCATTTGCCTAAAAATCCGGTCTCTAGTAATGAGTGTACAAAAGATGCCATCGTACGTTTTCATTTTTCTTGTTGAACGTCCTGCATCGTTGTGAAACGCTCAAGGTACCAGCTAAGACAACAAGTTGGTGTGAAATTTCATCGAGCGGAAAACGAGCGTCAGTTTCGCCATGTGCTTTCATTTCGGTATGGCGCAAGATGTGCGCGAAATGGTAGCAGGTAAAAGAGCAAAATTTAGATATTGGGTCTGGAAAACCGCCAGACTCAGCCGTGTTGGGGCCATCTCGCGCGAGTCAATACGGTCAAAGGTATTGCCCGTCGAACTGTACGTGTGAGTTATCCATTTGAGCTAAACCTTGATTTCCCAAAACTATTGTGCGTTAGAAATATGCATCGTGTTAATCAGCTATAACTATACCCTTCTCACTAGCTGCGCGCAGTATTTGGAAGCCACGAGCAAGAAATAAATGAAGGTTGCTTTTTGTAGGACAATCAAGACGTGGAGACCCATAAAAGAGAGTCCCGAAAAGAAGAGGCTCCCCTTCCCCTTTGGTAACACTGCGTGCACCCGAAATCGCCTTCTTCACGTGAAAAACACGGTGGCCTTCAGAATCGAGGGGTGCTACGCGAAAGCGAGCGACATGTCACGTGAACGAGAGGCGAGGTTCCCACGGGCTTTGAAAATGCTTCTGACCGCAAAAACAACAAACCTTTTTTCTTCTTTTTTGTCGAAGACAATTTTTTATTCTTTTTTTTTCGTCCACTTTGATACCGCATCAAGGCAAGCACTAACATAAACAAAACACAAAAATAGTACGCATGCAACGACAATGCACCTACTGGGGCCCGAGCCAAGGCAAGTACAACCAACTACTAAAAGGAAAAAAAAAAGAAATTATTACGCATACATAGACAGAGCGCATCCATCGAAAAGCCACAAGGAGAGGAAGACAATCGGGGCCAAACACTCCCCCCCCTCTTTTTCTTCCCCTGCCCTAAAAAGAGGAAAAAAATGCTTTTGGACGACCCCGGTCACCCAAGCGATGACCTTGGAAGGGTATGCGATTGTAGCACGTTTGTCCCGCGGCAGTTCCCTGGCAATGCCACGGACCGTTTCTCCAAGTACCAGACTTATCTTCCCGAGTATAAATTCCGCAGTGATTCTGAATCATTCCGATGCTTTCGAACGTTGCAAAACTGTTAGACAAATATTTGCACACAAGTATGCACTGTTCACAAAACTATCGACAGTGCTAAAATTCAAAAGCGCTGTGTTGGATTTATGAACTCGTGTAGGTTTAGCTCATTGTTGGAACATTCTTATTCGCTCGATGAACTCCACAAAACTTGTAAATATTAGAATGGACTTTGCAGAGAACGATATTAGTTGTCGGGATTCAAGACGACCGTACAGGTCGCAATTGTGGTTCATTAAATATTTTATTTCATAATCACGATCGTATCATCAAAGGCACGCCATTTCTCATCACTTCTTCTACGAACAGTATTCGTAGTAGCACGTAGACGGAACCGAGTTGAGACTGTGCTCAAATAATATCTTCTTTTAGCAGGTACTGCGCGATTACACAATGCCTCTAACATAAACATGCTCCACATGTGTATTCACAAGATGCAATACATCGTTCTCCCAACTTCGTTGAAATGGACATGAAAGCGTAACCGTCACTTGGGTGAAGTTCTACTTTTGAGGTGTTTACCGTAAAAAATCGTTGATTATTTATTTTTACCTTTCCACTACAAGACTGGGTTCACTTGAACTTTTATGCTCATGTTGTCTTTACGAGCGAACGGACGCTCGGCTACTTTCGTGTTAGAAAACATCAGATAATGTCCACGAAAAAGTTACGATCGATGCAGCATCGATCGTAACTTTTTCGTGCACATTATCTGATGTTTTCTAACACGAAAGTAGCCGAGCGTCCGAACGCTCGTAGAGACAGCATGAAAAAAAGAATTCAAGTGAACCCAGTCTTGTAGTGGAAAGGTAAAAATAAATAATCAACGATTTTTTACGGTAAACACCTCAACAGTAGAACTTCACCCAAGTGACGGTTACGCGCTTTCATGTCCATTTCAACGAAGTTGGGAGAACGATGTATTGCATCTTGTGAATACACATGTGGAGCATGTTTATGTTAGAGGCATTGTGTGTAATTGTGCGCAGTACCTGCTAAAAGAAGATATTATTTGAGCACAGTCTCAACCGGTTCCGTCTACGTGCGCTACGAATACAGCAACTCTGTCGCAGAAGAAGTGATGAGGAAATGGCGTGCCTTTGATGATACGATCGTGATTATGAAATAAAATATTTAATGAACCAACAATTGCGACCTGTACGGTCGCCTTGAATCCCGACAACCAATATCGTTCTCTGCAAAGTCCATTCTAATATTTACAAGTTTTGTGGAGTTCCATCGAGCGAATAAGAATGTTCCAACAATGAGCTAAACCTACACGAGTTCATAAATCCAACACAGCGCTTTTTGAATTTTAGCACTGTCGATAGTTTTGTGAACAGTGCATACTTGTGTGCAAATATTTGTCTAACAGTTTTGCAACGTTCGAAAGCATCGGAATGATTCAGAATCACTGCGGAATTTATACTCGGGAAGATAAGTCTGGTACTTGGAGAAACGGACCGTGGCATTGCCAGGGAACTGCCGCGGGACAAACGTGCTACAATCGCATACCCTTCCAAGGTCATCGCTTGGGTGACCGGGGTCGTTCAAAAGCATTTTTTTCCCTTTTTAGGCGGGGAAGAAAAAGGGGGGGGGGTGTTTGGCCCCGATTGTCTTCCTCCCTTGTGGCTTTTCGATGGATGCGCTCTGTCTATGTATGCGT
The DNA here is from genome assembly GCA_037355805.1 of Ixodes ricinus. Lineage (NCBI taxonomy): Eukaryota > Metazoa > Arthropoda > Arachnida > Ixodida > Ixodidae > Ixodes > Ixodes ricinus. Next base: position 9,983 of record JAZHYW010042571.1, on the reverse strand, counting down.
AATAATTTCTTTTTTTTTCCTTTTAGTAGTTGGTTGTGCATGTTGACTCGGGCCCCAGTAGGTGCATTGTCGTTGCATGCGTACTATTTTTGTGTTTGTTTATGTTAGTGCTTGCCTTGATGCGGTATCAAAGTGGACGAAAAAAAGAATAAAAAATTGTCTTCGACAAAAAGAAGAAAAAAGGTTTGTTGTTTTTGCGGTCAGAAGCATTTTCAAAGCCCGTGGAACTCGCCTCCGTTCACGTGACATGTCGCCGCTTTCGCGTAGCACCCTCGATTCTGAAGGCCACCGTGTTTTTCCAGTGAAGAAGGCGATTTCGGGTGCACGCAGTGTTACCACAGGGGAAGGGGAGCCTCTCTTTTCGGGACTCTCTTTTATGGGTCTCCACGTCTCGATTGTCCTAATAAAGCAACCTTCATTTATTTCTTGCTCGTGGCTTCCAAATACTGCGCGCAGCTAGTGAGAAGGGTATAGTTATAGCTGATTAACACGATGCATATTTCTAACGCACAATAGTTTTGGGAAATCAAGGTTTAGCTCAAATGGATAACTCACACGTACAGTTCGACGGGCAATACCTTTGACCGTATTGACTCGCGCGAGATGGCCCCAACACGGCTGAGTCTGGCGGTTTTCCAGACCCAATATCTAAATTTTGCTCTTTTACCTGCTACCATTTCGCGCACATCTTGCGCCATACCGAAATGAAAGCACATGGCGAAGAGCAGACGCTCGTTTTCCGCTCGATGAAATTTCACACCAGCTTGTTGTCTTAGCTGGTACCTTGAGCGTTTCACAACGATGCAGGACGTTCAACAAGAAAAGTGAAAACGTACGATGGCATCTTTTGTACACTCATTACTAGAGACCGGATTTTTAGGCAAATGCCTATTTTTTTCCTTGCGTTCCTATCGCCCCATTTCGATATATGAGCACGAATTGGAGGTCAAGGATGGCTTTTATGGTGGTTTTATAGTGCCTATAAATGCCTATTTTGGGTGTTGGTGCCTAAACTCCGATAAATGCCTATAAATGCCTTTTTTCTCAAATTGGCGCCTAAATCAGCACTATGTAGCGTCAAGTTTCGCTTTCGAGTGCAATTTGATACCTTTATTCATTCTACCTGGAAATATTTACTGTTCTGAATTCTATGGGTTTGAACCTGGTCCTCTTTTTAACACTCCCCCCCCCCCCCTCCCTTTGCGCCGGTGCAACCGGAGCGGCGGCTTCTGCATGCTTTACGGGTGGCTTTCCCGCAGGACTTGGCGGTGGACGCACAACTCTACTCCCCAGGGGAACTATGATACCGTCAGGGGCAAAGAAAGTGATGGGGAAAAATTACGCCCACCTCCCCTCGCGGGAACCCTGGTGTGATGCAACGCATCTGGGTGGTTCCATTGGTGTTTCCGTTGGGTTGATTCTCTAAAGGAACCGTCGCATCAAGCAATCGTCGAGTACTGCGAGAGAGTGCAAACGGAGCACGGACGACCGTCGACTGAGACCGCGTTCGCTGACGAGAGTGTTGCAGTCACAAAGGCTCAAGCTGTCCTCTCCGTGAATAGCCTTCCAGGAGACCTCGCGTACCTTTGCGCCAACTTCACGTTCTTAGCGGATTCTATCAAAAAACTTGAAAGTGCGGGAGAAACTCTTGTTACGAACGTTGCGCTAATTCTCCACGCACAGGAAAGAATCGCCACCGTTCCCGAAGGACCCGTCGCCGAAAAGGCACGTGCGAAGCTGCAATCGGTCTTGGACAAAAACAAGGGGTTTTCTGTCCTTAAAGAAGCTTCAGAAGTCCTTGCTGGTGAGCACTGTAGGATCCCAGTGTCAATTAACCCATCGAATCTTCCCAAGTATAAGTACGCACCAATCACATCTGTCGACGTCGAGCGTTCGTTCTCCGCGTACAAACTCATTCTCAGCGACAAGAGGCACAATTTTGAACCCGGAAATCTGGAGATGCTGGTAGTTACCTATTGTTTCTATAATTTTCATAGTGATTCTTAAACTAGGTTCCGCGTTCTGTCCAAACACAATTCTTAATATTTATATTTCGAATGAGCGTATGTGTATTTGGCAGTGTTGAAAGGTCTTGCCTGTATAATTAAGGCACCTGTAGAAAATTGCTAAAGTTTGTACGTAAGTTCTCACGTAACAACATGTTAATTTCTTAACAAACCTTGTCTATCTTGCATTTATTATTTTCTTGCTTTATTGTAATTTAATTGCGTCAGGCAGACATAACTTTGCGCTTTTATAAATCAGTATTACCATATTTCAAGTATTGTTTCTCCTGCCTGTTTCACAATATGCGACGCTTGAGTGACTTTCGCATCTGAACATGTATGTAAGCAATGCGCTTGTGAAATTAAGCCAATTGATCGCCATTAGCCCAGAGGTATTACGGGGCAATTCCACGTCTAAGGTCAATGTATAGAACTTGTTATGAGAGAAAAATAAAGAATTGAATTGAATTGAATTGAACTGTTACTGCCATTGTGGCCTCATAGCAATGACATTTTTGGATTTCCTGTCGTGCTTACAGTTCGCTCACGTCTTCACTTGAAATTATTAGCATTTATCTAAAAATTTATTGCGCCTATTTTATTCTTTTTAGTGCCTAAAACGTTGTTTTTGCCGCGTATTTTTGGCGCCTAAAACGTGCTTTTTTAGTGCCTAAAAATCCGGCCTCTACTCATTACTTCTATGACACCGAACCGCCTCGTATCCTTTTGTTTTTCTTTCATTGTACTAATTTCTTTCTGCGCATTACGGCTGTTACGACGCCAAGTCCGTCTGCACTCTCGAATTTGAACTTATGCTCTCTCGAATTTGAACTTGCTCAGACCAGGGCGGACCAGTTTAAATCAGGAAAATATAATTAACACTGTAGCAAAATAAATCTATCATATCGATCGGAAATACGATTTGACACATTCCATCTGAACACGTACGGTGCACAGAGAATGCAATAGCGAGTCAGCGTGCAAAACGCCGCCACACAGCGCTACCATAACATCTCAGCGATTTTTGCATAGCACCGAGTACGGAAAAGAGAAAACAATTATTAATTCACACAAACGAAGCAAATTTATCTGAAGCCCGCACACTCCGTAGGTGCAGTCTACCTAAGGTTATCAATAGACTCGACCATGTCATTTGTCGAAACAGATAAGACATTGGCAAAAATGGTTAGACTGAATAGGTGAATCTAACGAACGCAATTACCAACCGACGGTCGCACGCCTTCAATATCATTTCCATTTGTCACTGCTCACCTTGGACACAATTTGGGGAGCAACACATGTTTACGCCGCCGCCCAAGGTCTTCATTCAACGTGTAGTGCTGACCAAAATAAAATGCTAACATGACTCTCAATCGCTCACCGCAAAGTATACGATTTCGAAAAGGCGGTACTGTACGTCACTTGAAATAAAAACCCAAGCTATAAAAACGAGCGTCGTAAAAAAGAGGACCGACATTTTTATTCCCACCTCCGAACAAAAACGAGCGCCACGCACTGCGTCACACAGCGCAGAGGCCGGACTCGGCCACACTGAGCTGACTGACACGAGACATACCAAGCGCGCGCGAGGGAGGAGAAACTTCCTCCGTCGGAGAACAGCGTCACACGACACGTTTCGGGATCTATTTCACGCAGCGGCTACCGCGGGCCTTTTCTCACTTCGATACTGGCGCCATCTAGAATTCGCGCGTTCAACCATGTCGCGAGCCGCGCGCCACCTGGCGCCTGAAACGGACGAATAAATAGAGGTACCGCGCCCTCTTAACAACAGCAGGGTCTTTTCACTCCTAGGCATCGCTTTGCGTAATTGCCGCAAGACTGGCACCACATGAAGGATTGGCACACACTTCCATTTTGTTATTCGGGACATTAGTTCCATACCATTTTAGAACAGATGGGTGCAAATAAATCTGCCATGGTCCACATTACTGATGTTCATTTTTCTTTCAGATGCCTTGCAGTACTACATCAGACAGAACCGAAACCCCGACACTCAAAAGAGGTAGATGATGTAAGCAACCGGCTGGGATCCATCAACAATATAATGACAACATTTTTGTCTGATCTGGGCCGCCCCAGCAAGCGTGTCACTCTGTAAAAAAAGTTCTTTTTTTTTATCACAAAAAAAAGAAGAAACTGTAGTCAGGGCAATTTATACACATATTTTAATCTTTTTACATTGTGAAGAAGTATTTTCTATGTTTATTTTTGGTGAGTAGTATGTGTTCTTTTTTTGTGTGTGTGTGTGCCCTCGTAGGTGTATCACTCGTAATTTCTTTTTTTATATTGAAAGAAAGAATTAGTGCAATTTATGCAATATTTTAATCTTTTTACATTTAAGGAAATGTTTTCTGTGTATTTTTATGGTGTGAAGTATGCTTTTTTTTTCTGTGGTCAGCAGGCGTGTCACTCTGTAAAAGAGTTTGTTTTTTATCGCAAAAAATAAAAGAAACTAGCCAGGGCAATTTATTCAATATTTTCATCTTTTTACATTCTGAAGAAGTATTTTCTATGTTTATTTTTGGGGTGTGAAGTATGTTTTTTTTTATGTGTGTGTGTGTGCCCTAGCAGGCGTATCACTCGTAATGTCTTTTTTTATATTGAAGGAAACAATTAGGGCAATTAATGCAACATTTTAATCTTTACATTTAAGGAAGTGTTTTCTGTTTATTTTTGTGGTGTGAAGTATGCATATTTTTGTGTGCCCCAGCAGAGCATATCACTCTACGAAATTTGTTTTTTTATTAAAAAAAGTAACTAGCCAGTGCAACTAATGCAACATTGAACGGCGAGTTGTCGCCATTCAATGTCGCCGGGAAATATATTTGCGTGCCTTCGTCCGCTGTGACTTGACTGAGCGGACAAACTTCGTTTCGCACCGTGGACCACTCGCGAATTGTATGTTGTTGCCGTTTGTAATAATTTTGTTTTTGCACATATTTTTAGGTCTTCAAGCCGAGCTCCACGACGATGTTGTCTTCCGTAAAGGGCAGGGAGGATGTAAGTATTGAAATCTTGAGGACATAACTAGCGAGTCTAGAACGTGAAAGATAGAAAGGTATAACAAAACAAAGTCGATGCGGTCTGTTTTTCAGTGACAGCAGTATATGGCCCTTCATCTCAATGCTCGATATTCTGTCCACGTCCGTGAGAGAGTGCCGCGCAGCTATCGAAGTATACGGCATCGGAAGCAAGGTGTAGCGGCACCCATTACCACGTGCCCTTGCTTTTCTCGGGAGAACGTGCGCAGGCGCTGCAGGAAGCTGCGTTGAGCGCCAATTGAAACTGTCTATACGTGCCCCTCGAGGAGCGCCCATGCGCAGCATAGTAGTTATCCCACGCAGCTTATACATGGATGTTGGAGTGGCACGCGTCTCTTCAGTCTTTCGTGTGATGCATAAGTGAATTGTTTTGTTCCTTTATCATTGAGTTCACAACTTTTAAGAGCTCAAACCAATGCTCTCTTCTGTTTGTGTATTTAGCCCCTGCACGCCAATCGTGTAGTGCGACTTAACTTTTGAGTTCCACGGTGCAACTGCTGCAGTTCTCGTTAAAGGGATGCTGAACCAAAATATGGATTCCACAAAAACACGGCGGCAGAAGCGTGCAATGGGACGCTACAAACACCAACACATCACTCGTACAGCGATATCTCAAATTGATGACCGCGTTTTCTAAAAAAAAAAAGGATGCGCATTTGAGATATGTTGACGTCTTGTTTATCAAAAAAAAAGTCAAGAAGGAGAAGAAACGGCCTCGCGTCTTCTTCGCCTTGCCGCCTTGAGGTGGCGAAGCAAAAGAGGAGGAAACAAAATGTCAATGTTGACGTCGTGCGCCTTATCCGTTTCATTCAGTCGCTACCTCTTTTTCCGAAAATACAGCCATTCATTCGAGATATCGCCTTATGGGTGGTGGTGTACGGATTCTAGCTTCCCAGCTTCCCCTCCTGCATTGTTTTCTGAAATCCAAATTTCGGTTCACCATCCCTTTAAATGCTGTAAGCAAGCGAGTCTGCCAGTAATCATAGCAGAAAATATATTTAGTGCTGCATATACTACGGCAAAGGACACTGATGAGTACATGCCAGCTTGCAGCATTACTCTTGTTTATTCACAAGCATAGGCACGTCCTATATACCGTAATATCCCGAGTCATCGCCCACCCCAATTTTTGGGCCAATATCGATTTCTAAAAAAACACTGAGTCATCGCCCACCCCTTCAAATACCCCAATGCGGACTCCGCGATCTGCAAACACTCATCCTACCCAAATGACGCGGCCGCGGACCTTACAGTTGGAGGACGTCCGTGACAAAGTAAAACGGAGAGAAATGCCCTCTCTTTGCTTACGCATTTTTCGCGTGAGCGACTCCGAAGTGGTAGTGTATCCATGCGAAAAGAAAACGATGAAGATAACAAAATAAAAGTTTGTTTTGCTTACAAAAATATCGATCCGTCAAAAAAAAAAAAAAAAGAATCGGAAAGATAACACAAGCATTAACCCAGTCAGGAATCGCGAGGTAACCGTACGCCCCATATTTTGGGATGTAACCGCGGAGTGTAAGGTCGAAGTCTGTCTCCGCCGAAGTAAGGTCGCCGCGAACCCGCTCCTTCTCCCCCAGGGTTCGCACAGGATTCAAAGATAGATATTCAAGGATATTCAAGGAATTTCAAGGGCTTGTGGGAGTATCTTCAAGGACCTAACTCGATGCCGCACGTAGAAGATTTCAATAAAACATTGTTGCCAAAAGATTGCAAACATCAATTTCATGGCACTAAGCAAAAAAAAAAAAAAGTTCTATCTTGTAAACTTGTTTGGATTGCACGAAGCCGAAATAAAAATAATTTCCAAAACCGCTTGCGGTAACTTCGGGGAGCTCCTGCAGCTTTTCCTCTTTTTGCTGGCTGATCCTAAGCAGCTCTTCGGCCTCTACTTTTTGCAGTTTTCCTAGGGCTATTTGATTTGACAATGTAAATAGTTGCTCGAAGACTCGTCAAAAAGCACACCGTAGTGCTCACACTGTTCGATTTCCCGCTGCAAGGCCGTTAGAAAGTGTTATGTATCAGACTATGTTTATTTAGGGCATAGTTTTGAAGATAGAAATGAGATGCTGCTTCTTGGTCATTGTTCGATGGAATGTTCGAGAGCGCGCCAAATCACTTCTTCTTCGGCAGGTTGCCACCAGAGCACCGGAGCCAGAGGGCGCTGGCTGTTAGTCAACATCAGAGCCGTATATGGGGAGAGTTTGGTCAGTCTGTGATCTCGCCGCCGTGACGCTCTCCTCCCGAGCGAGCCAATCAGCACGCGGCGCAGAGCGAGAGGCGTGAGCGCATGCGCGTGAACTCCCGGCTGCTCCCAGCTGAGCGGGGAGGGCCGCCATCTTTGATCATTCTCCCGGCAGAATGCATTAGATCGCCATCTAAATCTCGATTATTTCCTTTTATATCGCTGGCTCTGGCAAGAAAGGATATACTATTATTCCTCGGTGGGTTATGAAGCTAATAAATGAAGTTTTCTCGACGTATGGCCACAAACGTTTATTCAGGCGAAAAAGAAGTCGGCCCGTAGCAGACGACGCGTAGCCTCAGCAATGCTCTTCTCCGACGGCGTTGCGTCAAAACGGCGGTCGTCTCCTCTCTGCTCCCTTCTTTCTCTCTCGCTCCCTTCGGCGCTCTCCTCCAGTGTTGCGGAATGGACACCCCCATTCCATTCCAATTCCATTCTGGGGAATTAGAGTTTTCGATAATTCCATTCTTTTCAACTCCTAGGAATGGGGACACTCGGCCCATTCCTACTCCTGGAATGACTGAATCGTTCCATTCCATTCTTCTAATTCCTAAACGTTAAAAGTGTCACTTGACAGCCGCATTGCGTTGCAGGGTTGGGCAGAAATATTCAAAAATGTACTTGGAAATACAAATATTGGGATAGATGAAAATAGTTGCTAAAACACTGATATTCAAGTTTCAAATATATCTGTAAAAATGTATCACGATACGTATCGGAAATACATTTTAAAAAGAAGGCAACAAGTCTTTGGAAATACAAATATAACAATACATTTTAGGGAGGGCAGAAATATAAATAGTAATAATGCAATGCATTTTTCAAATTTCTTTAAAATGCCAACTGAGATCAAACTTTAAGTTTGAAGTGGAAGATATCTTTTTATTTGGTCCCGAAATTACTTTTTGGCAGGCTTGGCACTTCGCTTTGAAGGTAGCGGTTCCGGACGAAGAGCCATCAATGGGTTTAAAAAAACCGTTCCATCAAGGATCGACCGAGCTCCCTTCTCTGGCATTCTCTCTGACTGACGAGTGATGCGAAAAGACTTCGACCTCTAAATAAATTACATCAAAACATCACGACTTCCCTGTCCAATAAGGGCGCCCCTGTCAGCACTGACCACATGACGTCACCTTGGAATGAACTGGTATTCTTGATCTGCAGGTGTGGCCTTGAACATGAAACTTTACCACGCTGCTGTATGAAAGGACAATACGTACTTTCGTTGTAGGTGACCTCGTTGAAGACCATGCAGGCAGTTGCATTTGGAAGTTTCGATAAAAGTGGACCACCTGAAGCTTCCTGAAGCCCATGTCTTATATTCTGGTATGATTGAAAAATCGATACGGTGGCATCCCTGTTGCGATGGCCCTACCTGCCGACCCTCCGCCTCCTACGCATGAATGGCAGTCCTCAAGTTTCGCCTAGCATCATTCAAACAGAGACCTCGTGGATTGCGACCTCAGATGGCCGGCACAGGTGCGAGCTTTCCGAGAAAGAGCGCGCTCGAGACGAGTAGCCGGTGTACGAAGTCTGGGTCCGCACAGCGAGGCCACGTCTGGACTCCTTCCTGGGTATCGGATCACCAGAGCAGTGGGTCACGTCAACGTCGGCTGATGACGTACCATTGAGCCGTACAATATTACGGGCGCAGAGGCATTCGGATATGTGTTGAACTTCACTGGTGAAAGGTGCCACCGCCGCCGCCCCCCCCCCTCTGTTCTTTGCTTGGACGCTTGTTTTTTTGTATTGCATTTTTTGCGTATGAGTCTGTTAGGGCCTTACGCGGGTTCGCAGTTTCCCGCTCATTTTATTTTCTGAACAAGTGACTCGCTGACTGGCTTGGTATAGCTGAACGTAAAAATAATAAATAAATAAAATATAAAGAACCTTGCCCATTCCATTCCCATTCCATTCCGGGCAAAAGGCATCTAATTCCATTCCCATTCCATTCCCGTCAACGTTGCCGCCATTACATTCCCATTCCATTCCTGGGTCGCGAAAATGCGGAATGATTCCGGAATCATTCCAACTCCGGGAGCGGCAACTCCGCAACACTGCCCCTCCTCCCTTTCGTTTACTTCTCTCCTCTCCGGCGCCTTCGTCGCCACACCCACTGGCCAAACTCTCCCAATATACGGCTCTGGTCAACATACATAACACGCCCCCTGTTATGTATCAGACTATGTTTATTTAGGGCATAGTTTTGAAGGTAGAAATGAGATGCTGCTTCTTGGTCATTTGTTCGATGGAATGTTCGAGAGCGCGCCAAATCACTTCAGCTCTTCGGCAGGTTGCCACCAGAGCACCGGAGCCAGGGGGCGCTTGGCTGTTAGTCAACATACATAACAGAAAGAAAGGTCTCGGTCCATGACACGTCACATAGGCGCATTTCTTTTCTCCGCAAGAAAACGCTTTTACCACCTCATTGTCTGGGAACATTTGTTGGAAACACTTGCACGATTGTAACGATGACCGGTAGGAACAGCGGGATGTGACGACCTTCAGAGTCCACAACACTTCGGCATTTGTCACTAACTCGTGCGTCTTGCAAGCTGCGTTAAGGTTTGGCAACTGCAGTGGAGGCGGGACAGTGGATTGTTCACTCGATGCCCGGAGCCAGGTAATTTTGCACCGAGCTCTCCTGTTCGAAGTGCGTCCCGAGAAGGG
>JAZHYW010042569.1:0-13062 GCA_037355805.1 Ixodes ricinus | reverse complement strand
TGATGTATTGCTATTTACAGTGTATTTACTGCTGAAATGTATGCTGTTTCTTTTGCACTAGATTATATTCTGAATACTAAAACTAGACAGGCCGTATTATTTGTGGACTCTCAGAGTGCCATTACTGCAATAGGCTCTCTAAAAGTCGCTAAGAATATGCTTGTGGAACATGTGAGAAGTAAACTTAACTGAGCTTTACGTAAAGGTCACAATATAAAACTCTGCTGTGGTTCCATGTCAGGTGGGAATAAGGAATAAGGATCGGCACGGCAGCAACACATGGAGCACGATGCCTAAAAACCTCTTCTTCATACCGCAGATTCTGCTGCTACTGCATCTTCCAGCTTATGAAACCGGGACAACGAACCTGCACGTCATCACCGTTTTCGGGGATGACAAGAGCATCAACAACTGCGCATGGACGAGACAACGGCACCACGGGACTGTGACGTCACCATGGGAGGTTATAAAACCACAACACCCGGCAACTTGGCTCAGAGGGCGGCACGGCAGCAACACATGGAGCACGATGCCTAAAAACCTCTTCTTCATACCGCAGGTTAGTTACGACTCGTACACTAAATGCTTTAAACCAAGTTCATACTGTTTAGTTGTGCTGCCGTGCCCCAGCCAATGTGTGAAGTGTTTGAACGAGTGTTGGTTGAAGTTGTGTCTGTTACTCGGCGGCGATATTGAGAGCAACCCTGGTCCTGACGATCTGAAGGAATTGGTACAAAGCGTGCTACATGAACAGGGTAAACTGTTTAAAGAAGTTCTTGAAATAAAAAACAGCATACGTCTACAGGACGAGCGATTTAATGAAATAAACACCAGACTCGATCAGTTAGATGAGGTTGTTAAAACTACCAGGGAAACTGGGGGAAAACTAGCTGTTCTGGAGGGTACAGTGCAAGAACTTCAAAGGGCATTGCACGAGCAAAACAAAAAGCTTGTAGATTACGAAGACCGATCTCGTCGCAACAACCTCATTGTTTTTGGACTTCCTGAACAACGAGGTGAAACACGGAACGACCTGGAGCAGAAGGTTATTCACGAAACATTTTCCACAAAGCTAGGTGTAACCGTGTCATCTGTGGAGCGCATTCACAGGCTCGGTAGACTACAAGATGGAAAATCAAGGCCCGTTATACTGCGGTTGTTTAATTACAACGAGAAACAAGAAGTTTTAAATAACTGCAAAAAGCTAAAAAACACCGGCCTATCAGTGTCCAATGATTATTCCCAGAGCACTCTGTCGAAAAGAAAAAAGCTTTGGTCATCTGTACAGGGCAATAGACAGGATGACACCAGGGTCAGACTGGTGCATGATAAGCTCTTTGTAAACGGAGAAGTGTACACGTGGGATGATGAAACAGATTCTAGAGTGAGGCTGAATGCCGCGGGAACACCCCAAACAGCCGGGAATGACGCAATGATGATTGTCAACAAGCCAGAGCCAAAACCCAGCTTCGTTTGATTTGTATTAACGCACAAAGTGTTATGAATAAAAAAGAGCGTCTTGAACATGTTCTAATGCTCTATGACCCGCATGTCGCGGTGATCAGTGAAACTTGGCTTAGCACAGATATACCTGATTGTGACATATTCCCTCCCTCCTACAACAGTTTCAGACGGGACCGCGTTTCTAGAGGAGGTGGCGTAGCCATATTAGTTAAAAAAGCTATCCCATGTGTCGTTCATGAGCAAATAGAAAACCACGAAAGTCTTTGTTGCAAACTAAATCTATGGGGCACTAATCGTTGTGATAATTGGTGTCTACAGAGCGCCATCTGCACAACCTGAATTTCTCTATAAGCTATATGATCATCTTAACCACTTTAGAAACCAGAAGTTAATAATTGCTGGAGATTTCAATCTCCCAGATGTCGATTGGGCGACTCTAAGTTGTGGCCGGACTAATACGCAAAGTTCAGAAATTCTTCTTGACATGATCCTCGCATATAATCTCACACAAATGGTAAAACACGCCACGAGAGTGACTAGCGTGTGCAGTTCCATCTTAGATTTGATTTTTCATAACACTTGCTTTGAAACTGCAACCATTTCTGTCAATGAGGATTTTTCCGACCACAAGGTTGTCTATTTTTGCTGTACTCTTCATAAAGTGTCGTCTGCATCAACCCCTAATATTGTGTACGTTAAAAACTACAACCAAGCAGACGACGTTGCAGTTTTAGACTACCTTGATTCAGGTTTCGAAAACTTTTCTGGTGATGATGTGAATATTTTATGGAACACGTTTAAGGAGCATGTCAACTACTGCTTACAAAAATTTATACCCGACAAACGGAAGCGTATTCGGGGTAACAACCCGTGGATAACTCGAGAAATTATTCAGTTAAAGCGTAGGATCAAGCGACAAAGGAAGAGACAAAACCCAGATTCGGGTGTCATCTTACAACTAAGTAACACACTAAAGGAAAAACTGCAAGACTCAAGATCATTTTATTTCACGAATACGCTTCCAAACTTTGTCCGGGAAAACCCACAAAAGTTCTGGCAATATCTGTCTAACGGAAATAAGAAAGTTGAGCGGCTTAAGGGGGACTCACCCTCTACCGTCATGTCCGCTCTTTCTCATAGATGGCGCTGGAGTTTGGCCGGACGAAGTAAAAACACGCAAGAAAACAGGGGTGGGGGCAAAGTGACAGACAAGCAGTCTAACCAATCCTCGCCGCTTGGACTGTGACGTCTTGAAACAGGGTGGTGTGAACAGGGTAGGAAAGGGGGTGGGAGCAGGGGGGGGGGGACGCTCTCCCGCGATCATCTTCCGGCGACCTTGAGAGTTCGTCCAAAGGCACGGAAGATCGGGGAAACTAGTCGGGGGCTTTTTTGAGGGAACGAAGCGGCTATCCCCCTCTTTCGCGTGCGCCTTGTCGACTCTTTACGGGAAAGCGGAAAAGAAGGCCCTGGAAGGTGCTAGTTAGTGGTGCCACTGGTGTGGCTCGTGATGCCAACTTTATAAATTTATCTCTGGACCTAATTGTTTTTTTGTTGTTTTTCTTTTTTGCTCTGACTTTGTAATTTAAAGACTGGTCTGCAGAAATAAAAAGCCGGTGGAAAGGGATATTCGCTTCACTGTGGACAATGCCAAGTGCGGTTTAGTGAGATCGCTGAGTTTTACGACATAGACTATCGTGCCAACGGCTTTTGTGGTCTGGTATTTAGGATGTGGCGAGCAAGCAGACAAACGTCGCAAAACTGAACCCTTGTGGCTAACAGGTCGCACAACCTCAAAGGGCACAGTTGGTTTTCATTATTCTCGAAAGACAACTATATAGTTCTAAACGAGCTCCGAAGCACTCGCATAAATAGTTAATTGTGCCGGGATATTTGTGTCCTGTCCTGTTTCCTATATGAAATAATATTAGAGAATAACTGAGGCAAGGCAACAAAGAACGCAATAATTATAGTTCTTTCGATTAAAGTTTTTCATTATGCAACCCGCTTGTACAAAACAAGTCCTACAAAAGTAGCTACGTCAAAAGCTCGAGCTTATACTCATATAGCTTGGTTTGTTATGTGTTTATTTTTGCTCAAAATTGGCAGACAATTCTTGCTATCTATTTTTCGCCAAGTTTGTTTTTAATCTGTATTTATTTTATACACCTCCGCGGTTTTGGGTATTTTCAGCGCTTTTCATCTTATAACTTGAATAATAAATAACTGGGAATATTTGAACAAAGTATGTAACGCAGCTATCCTAACTATCGCTGCTAAGCAGAGCAGCACGGCCCCCGGCGCGTCCTCCCCGCACGCCGAAAACCGCAAGCTCCCGTCCGACCACGGCGACGCGACCCGTCTTTCCAGGACCACTCCGAAAGCGCTCCCCCTCCCCCTCCCCCCCCCCCACCCCTTCCCCCGTCTGCCAAGACGGCGACTCGGTTCCTTCCCCCTGCGGTAGATGGGACCTCCAGTCGTGTCTCTTTACTTTCCCTCTCCATCTCCGGAGATGTTCGCTGGAGCAATACACAGACACTTTTGAGGGAACCCACTCCTCGTTCCTCACAAGGATACAGAATGTCCCCCAGCTATCTCGAACTATATGTTAGCAGACTTCTTTCCAAAGCGCCGGTATTTTTATTGAGCCTAATTATTTAATTGATTAAATCTAATTAGGCACCTTTTTAAATATTGCTTCGGGAAAGAAGGTGTCAATTGGAAAGTTGTAGGGAGCCCCGAGAAACACTCGGTGGAGGGTGTTGCTTGTATGCGTGCTTGCGGACATTTCGGTGCGTCCGGACACCGAAATGTCCGCACACGCACGCATACAAGAAACCATATCTCTGATCGAAACTTTCAAGGTGTGTCGATGAAATGAAAGCTGTCTCATTACGACAAAAGGTTGCAGCATCGACGGACCGATCTTTCGAGGAAGCGTCGTTTGGTGCACAGCGTGATTGCCGCCGAATTGTTTTACCGGATACATGGTTGTGTACAAAAGGTTTGTACTACAATAGGCTCGGAGAACACCGCGCGCGGCACTCGTATGTATCCAATCTGTTACCCCCGCTGGCGATATTCGCCGACGAAATATTGTCAGCGCTAAGACATTCCTATTTAGTAGCTGTTGGCAATATATGCTCAATTCACGGGGGATGTCGGACTTCTCATAAGGACAATATACCAGCACTTTAAACGTGAAAGTCGGCAGGCATTTACAGACGAACATTGAAGACTCCGAACCCTAAATGTACGCTCACACTTAGACAACTAATAATAAAACAAGCAATATAATTTTCTAGCTGTGTACACGCGCGCACACGCACGTGCATGCATAGTCGCCCGCTCACGGTCGTACACGGAGGCGCACCCTCACATATGCATGCACGCGCGCCTTCGCACGAACGCACGTGTAAGCGCCGTCACGTACTACCCACACACTTATGTAGGCGCTAGCCCGCACGCGCACACGCGCGCACGCATGCACGCGTACAAGAAAACATATTTTTCAACAAAAAGTTCCAAATTGTGTCCATAAAACGAAAGAAAGCAGTCTCGTTCGGACGAAAAGATTTGTCGATGGAACATGCCGATTAGCCAATGAAACATCGTTTAATGAACAACATGATCGCCGCCAAAGATTTTACCGCATTTATTATCTATGTTTGTGTGCAGAAAGGTATGGACTACACTGGGCTCGGAGAACACTTCCGCGAAGTCGCATACGCTGTATTTATATTTAAAAATATACTTTTTTTTTCAACGCCCTGATCACAAGGCATACATTTCTCCACGCAGCGACTGCGTGGATTTCTCCACGCAGCAAGCAACCAAGTGTCCGTTGTTGAGTCAAGCTGACAAGGGCACGAGGCCCTTCACTTTGCCGCCCTCCATACCAGCGCAGTACCAGCCCGTTGCTCCGAGACGCGCGGGACAGAGCTGATATAACGACATGCCCCCCCACCCCACTCACAAAAAAAAAAAAAAAAAGAGAAAAAAAAACGTTGTGAGGAAACGGGGAACAACGAAACGCGCCACACATCCAGCTCGACGGTCTACGCGAGCTGTAAAAAGGAGGAGGAACATGGGCGGAGCCTCATCTCAAGTTTACAAGAATATACTACAACGACAAGAGCAAACTACAAAAATACTTTCTTTCTAGACAGCGAGCGCCATCCAGGGCAAACTAGCTGAACTAGCTAGTTTGTCGTGACAGTTTCGTGAACAAATGCTCTGAAATTTAATTTTTGGAAAATATTATTTCACGTCTGTGATCTAGAATACACTTTCCACAGTGTGGATTTGTCTAAAATTAATTATAGCGCCGCATTTACTAAAAAAAAATATTTTTAGATTTTCTAATGCATTTCTATGAGGAAAAAGGGTTTCACAGTTTATTTTTTATTTCAGTGCATAATTGATATATTTAAAAACTAAGTAATCCATGCCGTTAAGAACACTTACGTGACTCTGTAAAACGCTTGTTGCTTTTCTGTGATGATTTTTAAGACAGCTAGTCATGAAATAGTAAGTCCCATAGGAATCTGATGGGGTGAGTCCCCCTAAGTGAAGGTGACACGATAATCTGAAGACTCAGCAGTTATTGCCGACACACTCAATAATTACTTTCAGGGAGGCTTTACGCCGTGGTAGTGAATCCTTGTTGCCTAATGCGGATGATGAAAGAGACATGACTTGAAATTTCATATCATGGGGTGGTATCTATGCTATTAAACATTAATGAAAAAAAGGCGCCAAAGCCTGATAACATACCGAGTGCCTTTCTTAGATATTATGCTGAATCACTTGCTACTTCCTAACAGTCATTTTTCATGTCTCATTTTTAACAAGTTCTCTACCCAATGACTGGCTCAGAGCACATGTTGTACCTGTTCATAAGAAAGGAGGTTACATCTCGGTCACTAACTTCCGCCCGATATCTCTAACCTGTCTATCATGCAAGCTTATGAAGCATATAGTGGTAAAATATCTTAAAACATTCATAGAACTGAAATAATCTACTTTTTGATCAGCAACATGGGTTTAGACAGGGGTTTTCTACTGCCACGCAACTGGTAACCACGGTACATGAGTTTGCAACAGTTCTGGATCATGCCGGCCAGGTAGACATATTTCTTGATCACGCGAAAGCCCTCGATAAAGTACCCCACGGTAAATTACTACTTAAACTACATCACCTTGCTATCCCTCATAATATACTTAAGTGGGTAGCTGCTTATCTGCGTGATAGATCCCAATTCGTAGACGTCATAGAGCACACCCCTAGAGGGTCAACTTTAACCCTTGGCTTAAAAATCAATTAAATTTTCAGGGTAGGCTGGTGGTCACGCTAGAGGGCGCATAACAAAATTTCAGGTATGTCGGGTAAAATGAGAAGGAAATTAGAACAGCTTTTATCAGCTAAACGCGTCCACATTGTTTACTAAACCTATCATCGGAAAACTATCACAATATTCAAGATTTGTATTCGCTGTAGATATGTAGCAGAATGCCTACGGGAGCGGCTATGGAAAGGTTTTGTAAGAAGTCAGTTATTTCTATAAATTTTCTCTTCTGCAAAAATGGTCAACTTTTTGGTCCTCTGTGTCTTCGACAAAATGTCAACATATTTTTAATAAAAAGACAACTGTAAAGTGACAAAAGCATTCCATAGCCGCTCTCCTTATTAAATTTCACTCAGAAAAAGTGAAGAACGAGCCTTCCCTGTATTGCCATTATCAAACGATAGGTTGACTAAAGTGGAATTTATACAAAAAGTGAAACGGAGAAAAATGCATTCAAAGTGCTCCAAACCTTACTTTTCTTTAGCTTCAATGGACAGGGTGGAAGTGCTGCGCCAATTGCGCCACCCTGCGCCAATTCACTTCCCTGCGCCAGCCTGCTCCAAAACGCCAATTTCAGCTTTTTTTATTTTTTTTTGTGTTTTCTCTAAATTTATCGAAAAACGGTCGGCCACTGGCCACCATGTGGTGCGTACTTTTGTTTAGGCGTCAGTGCGGGTGACTCGTACCAACTCGACTGGGGCTCCGAACCACGTGTAAAGGCAGGGCGAGGCGTCGATTTTAGTTCATCGAGAGTGAGATGTCGATTTTGACTACAAAGAGCTTGATATACTGAACACATCGGTTTGGTTTCGGGCATAGTTGGTTGGCGCGGTTGAAGCGCGTATGCAGTTGCCCGTGGTCCCGATTTGCCGTGATCGTGGGAGTTGGTGTCTCGGCACCGGTGGGCTACCTCGGCCATCAACATGAGCAGAAGTAATTGGTCTTTACTAGCTTTACCTGTTATTTGGTAGCGTACCATATTTTGACGCTTAGCCGTTAAGAAACACGTACAATGTTAGTTACGTTTGTTTTTCTTTGCGAACGCAGTTAAGAAACACGCTCTATGTTAGTTTTGTTTGTTTTTCTTTGCGAGCGCATGCACATGCGTCAACATGAGTAAAAATAAATGGTCTTTACTAGTTTTGCTTGTTATTTGGTAGCGTACCATATTTGGACGCTTAGCCGTGAAGAATCGCGAGCACAGGCACATGCGTTCTATTAGTGGCTGTGATATTTTTAAGACAATATATTTTTCCGTCTAAAGTAATATAGATATAGCTTTGTATGTTAACTTGGGTGTAGGGATTACTGTATTTTATGAACAGGGATTAAGAACATTTGCATTTAATGAAAACAGGTCAGCAAGGACTGCTTTATTTTGAAACATGTTGTGGTACCTTAATTTTTTTTATGGAGACACGCAATGCACAACATTTTATGGAGTGCATAAGGTTGCGTTGCTCTTCTAGTCGATGCTTAAAGCTGCATATGTACGAGTGACTGTGGTATTCTAAAGATATAAAATACACATTTTATTTTGCATCTGAATTTTTGTCAAATGTCAGTAGCCTTGTATTTTGTTACTAAACTTGATATAGGGCTTTTAAGCAGTGATTGAACATGTGTATTCTTTATTAAACAAAAACTGTAGTCAGCGAAGGTAGTTTATCTGACACCTTGCAGTGGTTTAGTTTTCTGGATACATGTTTACAATTGGTCTATTAAATAGACGGTTTTGTACTGGCGTGGCTCAAGTTGTGCTTTTATTGTCGGGGCCTCCCATATAAAGTCTATCATGACTCTGCCTGCTGCCGGAATGGTTCTCAAAGCCTTTCCTTTGCATAAATTGCCAATATTCCATATTTCAATGCAATAGAAATAGAAAAGTATGTATGTATGTTGCTTGAAAATTATTCTGGGATGTGCATGCATATATTTTTGCTACATTTTCACATTTAGCAACAACAAATCACTTTTAGACACCTGTTTGACCTCCGTGACCTGCTCCAAAACCTACTTCTACGGCTACAAAACTTACTTTTGCTGCTCCCGAGCTGCTCTAAAGCGAGCCTTTTACTGCTCCAAAACTGCTCCAAAGTGGGACTTTTGCTGCTCCCAGCCCTGCTACAAAAGGCTCTAGCCCGCTTCCACCCCTGAATGGACAGAAAATAATTTATTAAAAATTAACTATGCAGTCTAAACTATTGAAACCTTTCTGGGAATACTCTCTATATGTTGTTGGATACATTTATGCAATTTTTCAAAATCAACTTTTTTTGCAGAAATTGTTTTTCTGGGTAGTGTCTACCCCTTAACGGAAGTTACTCGCATTTTTGAAGGTTACGCCAGGGGCGCCACAAGGTTCCGCATTGGGACCATTGTTATTTTTAATATAAATAAATGATCTAGTATCCTTCCTAAGCACGGACTGTTCAGTCCGCTTATTCGCCGACGATTCTGTTATTTTTTCCGCTATCACCTCTCCCATAGATCAAGAAGTTCTTGAACAATAAACTTAATCGCTTGGCCAGTTGAGTGAACAATGGAAAATGACAATCAATTATGGCAAAACTGTTCACCTCTGCATGACAAATAAAACACCCTTTAAAATTTCAATATACAATCGGAGAAACATCCATCAATGAAGTGTCAGAATACAAATACTTGGGTGTAACACTAACTAGTAACTTAAAGTGGTCGAAACATATTGATAACATGTGTTCAAACGCTCGCCGAAAGCTTGGACTACTAAGAAGAAAACTCTACGGGCACCAAAATGAACTCAGAAAACTTGCTTATTCGTACAATCGTCTGACCCGCTATAGAGTAGGCTAGCACAGTGTGGGATCTTTACACAAAGAAAGATATAGGACAACTTGACAAGATACAAAACATAGCACTGAGATTTATCTATCGACGGTTTAATAGATTCGACTCCTCAACAGACATGTTACGTCTGTCCAACCTTCCCACTCTTACTCAACAATCGAAAAATAGCTCGGTTAAAATTTCTTCATTCTCTTTATTTTCATAGATTGGGCATTCAGCCACAAAGTTACATTTCACAACTTGACACGTGCTCGACAAGGCATCGTCATTCACTCCGCCTTAACCCCCATATTTGCAAGAACTAATCTGTACAAGAATTTTAATGCGGAATAGCATTCTTTGGATACTTCACGCACTTTCTCGCCTATGTATCTATCTATCTATCTATCTATCTATCTGGCTATCTAACCTCTTACGGCCGTGGGTCGATAAATAAATAAAAAGACCGGCGCCGGCTGGGATTCGAACCGTTGACCCTTTGATCAGCAGGCAGACGCGCTCAACCACAGAGCTATGAAGGCAGTCATTCAACGCACTCTAAACGGTTGTTTATATCTTTACCATAGGACGCGTTACAGCGCTGTCACAGCTACCGGTGCGCGCGCGTTCCATGCATGAGGGCTCATTCCGCTCTCGTGAGGCTGAGCACGGCCGCTAGCTCACCCTCTCCCGCGCTCGGGAGAGAATGATGTGCATGACTTCAACCTCACAAGGTCGTTGGCATCCTGCATTGGCTGCTCGGCACAGATGGCTGCACTGCAGTTGTCGCACGTCTTGAGATTCTTCTTCACTTGCTGCACGGCATACCCACAGAGGTACTCAAACGAGTCTTGTTCAGCTGTGTCCAGGTCCAAGAGCCCTGGCTGGAGTGGTGGTGGATCCGGGTCTTCTGGTGCACTGTTCTCAAGCCCAACCAGGAGCTCTCCATCAGCCTTGGTGTAGCTGCCATGGCTACTTGGCCGCAAGAACTGAGCCAGCGTTACAGTTCTCAAAGCCGACTTGAACTCCTTGGGCCTTGGCACAGGATTTTTCAGTCGGATTGTTGAAAACAAGTTCTCCAGCGCGTCTTGGCTTAGGCGGGAAAACAGGAGGTACTCGAAGTGATGATCTCCTACCATCATGGTCTGGAGCTCCATTGCACTTGTGGTGGAGAGGACCACTCCTGTTTGGATGGGTTTCCACACTCTCACCCTGCTGCCAATTGCCAGGTCCTGGAACAGTGTGATGAAGTCCTTCAGGAAGTCGAGGCCAGCTTGTGCTTTGTGAGAGAATGCCACCACCTTGGTTCGTGACGACATCAGCTCGAACCACCTCTGCACTTGCTCGAAGAACCAGGCAGTGGTGAGAGCCTCTTCATCCAGCCGCCCCAGCTTGACAAGATACCGCAGCCCAGCTGCAGTGTCATGATGAAAGAGTGTGTAAGCTGGGCCGACTTTCATCTTTGCGTAGTGCCCAGGACTGATGCAGGCCTTCTTCAGGCGTGGAGCTACACGCATGTCACTTTGTTCATCCAACTCCAAAAGCTGCTCCACTTGCTTTATGGAAACTGTGTCAGTTGGGAGGGCATTCTTCCTTACAACCTCGTCTGGCAGGTAGATGTCTTGTCCTCGAGTAAGGTGGTTCCTCAAGTTCTTAAGCAAATGCGGCACATCTGCCACGAAGTAGAGGCGCCTTGCTGGATCGCACGGATGGTTGGCATAGCACGTTTCTTTTGAATGCTTCCCCACCAATATCCCATATTTTCGCCAGAGCGCCTGGTTTCCTCCGCCCATGTCTGTCACCAAGGCATGAACCTTGATGCCAATCTGCTCGCATCTCCTTATGAGTGTGTCGATGGTTGTCTTCACAGTTGCAGCGCTGAATGAGTTTTCTGTGAACTCATAAGCCACTGTTTGCTTCCATCTTGTGGACATGCCACCCAGCATGAAGACAAAGCCATGTGTGGCCAGACAAGAAGCCGGAAGCTTGCCCGAGGATAAACCAATCGTGGGCCTTCCGATGACTGTCCCAGTGGTGGCATCGTAGTCCAGTCCCTCGTTCAGCTGGATTTCATCCATCATGAGGACAGCGTGCCGCTCTGCTGGAGACATCAGACCAACCTTTAAACAAGAAGAGAGAATTACGTTGTTTTATTAAATGAATTGAAAAAGGAAGTGCCCCTTTGCAGTGTATATTTTTCTATTTAGCTGTTACATATGCATTTAGCAGAAATTCACTAATCATTATTAATTTTATTTCTAAAGCCTAAAGTCTTAGATCTTTTCAATATCATAAAACTTGTGCATGCACAGCAAAGACGACGACGAAGGCAGGACAGGACACAAACCAGGCCTGTCCTCCCTTCGTCCTCGTCTTTGCTGCGCAAGCACAAGTTCTACGAAATTTTCACCAAACTAGTCCAAACAGCCAGTCCTCTTCAATATGCTTGTCATAGCGTACGAAAAGATTAAAGGAGTTTCAAATCTTTTTAAAACTAGATTTAAAAAAAAAACTGAATGTTTTTAATTTTTTTAAGTCCAAGTGTGCAAAGTTTGAATTCGGTTTTCATGTTCCTCCTCAGTTTCACGTAAACCTTTCGGTGGACATCCACCTGGTTAGGAATGACAAATGAATGAAAGGAAACTCTAACCAAAATATTGATACGGAGCCCGACGTTTCAAGGCCAGTTTGGCCCCTTGATCACGGGGTGACTGTTCTTGTCCTTGTCGTCGTCTTGCCTCCCGAAAATCCACAAGCCCAGTGTTCCACTTCGACCAATAGTGGACTTCACCACATCACCGCTACGTGCGTTATCCAACTACCTACATCGGTTGCTGTCACCCCTCACGGGGAGGACAAACACGTACGTGCACAACTCCGGCCACTTCATCGAGCTCACCTCCGGTCTCGAACTGCACGATGACGAAAGTCTCGTGTCCTTCGACGTGGTATCTCTATTTACAAGTGTGCCTGTGCCTCTTGCGGTGTCTGTAGCAAGAACGGCACTGTCGTCTGACACGAAACTCTCCGAGAGGACTTGCCTCTCCATCGATGAGATTTGCCGCCTTCTGGACCTCTGCTAACCAGCACCTACTTTTCTTTCAAGGGTCAATTCTACAAACAAACTAGTGGAACGGCAATGGGTGCAGCAATTTCCGTCACCGTGGCTAACCTCACGATGGAGGCGATCGAGCGGCAAGCCTTAGAGACATTCGCCCCGAAACCCACCGTGTTCTTACGGTATGTGGACGATTGTTTCTGTGTGGTCAAAACCAGTGAAATCGACAACCTTCACAACCACTTAAACTCCATTGAGGGCAATTTGCAAGACGACGACAAGGACAAGAACAGTCACCCGTGGTCAAGGGGCCAAACTGGCCTTGAAACGTCCAGGCTCCGTATCAATTTTTGGTTAGAGTTTCCTTTCATTCATTCCTCAGTTTCA
>JAZHYW010042568.1:0-43060 GCA_037355805.1 Ixodes ricinus | reverse complement strand
AAGTTCTTTTTCTGCACCGTTTCGGGACATCATTGGAGAAAGGGCGGTTGTTTCAAACGGTGGCATTTTGGTTATGGTATTGAGATATGCGGTAAGCAAACCTAATGTTTACTGATCTGCTAATCTTGTAAAGATGGTGAACAGCTTTTTTGCCGAACCGACTCTTGCGGAAATGCGTTACTTTCTTGGGAAGATTATCGGTGCTGGTGGTGCCTTTTTTAAACTTTTACTGCTCCAGCTGTTGTTTTCTTTTGTTTCTTTTTATGTTGAGAAACTGGATGCAAGTTGCACTTCATTCCAGTGCCTACATTGTGGCCAAGTGTGCAAGATGTCCAATATCTCAAAGTTGTCTTTTCTTATTACATTCGATGCAAGCCTCAACTGCAAAGGGTATTGAAAAATGGAAACTTTTTGGACCTAACATAGCCTCTTGGAAGATGCAGACCCTGTGTCTGGCATGACAGATGGAAGCATCTACCGTGCTTTTGTGAACGACACTGCACATACTGAGCATAAGGTTAGTATCACACTGAATGCAGATGGCGAACCAGACTAAGTCCTCATCGACTTCAATTTAGCCAATACAACTTTCAGTAAATGAAATTCTTGCCAAAGATCAATAGGATAAACTGGTGTTAGCAGCGCTTTGGTTTGGAAGGAGTAAGCCAAGAATGGATATTTTCCCAAAGTCATTTGTTGATGTCATGAACACGATCTTCCCGATATGGGGTTTACATTGATCTTCAAAGGTAAACTTTGAAAGTTGTAAAGCATTCGGCATCTGTTCAGCAATAGATTCGGATGCACGAGCGCCTATGCAAGGGATTGTGCAATTCAATGGCTACTGTGGATGTGCTTGGTGCTCTCACTTAGGCAAATACGTAGGGGGATCCGTAAAGTACTTTGCGTAGGAAGTGGATCCCGAGGAATGTAGAGATGAGCCAATGTGTATCGACATGCAGCTGGCATTCCAGACTGGGAGTGTAGTGAGGAGATTGGGAGGCCGCCTGGAGCACATCTCGACCCAGTGCTACGAAGCAGCGCAAGGCAGTTCACAACCGCCTGGAATTTCTTTTCTTCTGTCACCACGGAGGTAATAAGGATTATCTGTGACAACGCCAACAAATGTGCGTGGATGCAAATTCTGAAGACCATCCGGCAGCTGCATGGGCTCGACAATCAAGACATTCCAATTGACCCTGTACCAAAGTAACTGCAGCACCACCCTCAGAAGATGCCAAAAAAAGCGTAGACCGCAAAATGTGCTATGACGAATGCAAGGTCGAGCAGAAAACAAACGTTGTGTGCCAAAAGTGCAAGGTGCACCTCTGCCTGACAAAAACCAGGAACTGCTTCACTGCATGGCACGACCACCATGGGGACTAAGTTTTTCTTTTCTGTATCTGAAGAACAGCTGTATGCACGTGTTTTTTTTCCTTTTCTGAAATGCGTTTTTGGGCCATTTATTTTTCGAAATATATATTTTGAATTTCTTTAATGTGAATGTTTTTGTACATACCATGTCCTTTTTGTTTTTTCTAGCCTGGCCACAAGGATGGCATATTTTAAAATTTCAGTGTATTAGTTAATAAATATTTTTGCTTTGCAACTTACATTTATAGAAACAGCATTTTGCTGTCAACAATTGGCTGTGCTGCAATATCTGCTGAGACATTGTTTGTGGTAGCCAAAATTATTTTGCTAAGACCTATAATATAGATGATCGCGGAAGAGCGCTCCCCCACCCCTTTTCCTCCCCTGTTCACATCACCTCGTTTCAAGACGTCACAGCCCAAGCGGCGAGGATTGCTTAGACTGGTTGTCTGTCCCTTTGTCCCCATTCCTCTTTTCTTGCAAGTTTTACTTTCTCCGGCCAAACTCCAGCGCCATCCATGAGAAAGAGCGGACATGAGGGTAGCGAGTGAGTCCCCCTAAAACGCTCCGATACCGGGGGACATGAGATCAACACATCTGAGGCATAAGTACTTTAAGACACACTTTAAGTACACAAAGTCAATTGAGATCTCTCTTGGTATCAACAGACAGCACTCTTGCTCAGAATTTCATTATGTTCCCATTGAAGGCTCACTAAGAAAACTGATGAGGAGTGAACTATGCAGTTCTGTGCAAATGCTAATGCTGGATGTTTCACAGATTTCATGATTCGCTTTGCACTCCAAGGCACACATCAAGACACACAACAAATCATTCTCTATCAGGATGCTTTTGAGCTTGCCAACCCTTTGGGGCAGCAAAAGGGAATTTTAAACTGCTGGATGTTTACGATGCTAGGCAACTTGCCACAACATTACAGAGGTGTTGCAGACAGTGTGCAGTTGGTGCTGCTTTGTAAGGAGAAAGACTGCAAAGTTTTGAAAGCAGCACACAAAAAGTGATCACCTACGTTGAGCCCGCTGAGGAAGAGTCCACTTGCTAAAGGTCTCTCCCATTGCGGGCTCCACGTGGTCACCTTTTCCAACCCACCCATCCCTCCACAATGGACTTCCCCGTAAGAATGTTGGTCGCGGGTATTCTGAGCATGGGTTGTCCAGTGGTTTGGATAAGAATACAGTGCACATTCATTTACTAAGTTACAGTGCTGTTATACTTTTGAACAATATTTTGCTTTATTTTATGGTCCCTAACATGGTTAACCAATGCTATCTCTTGCCCAATGAAAATAGGGCAGTAATATATGGCTCACTCACGTGCGCCCCTCAGCTTGGAACCTAAACATATTTGACAAAGCCTGGTTGGGTTAAGCTATAGACCTTTTCACCCGAATTCCCATGGGCGCCGCCATTTTGGCATCACGTGATTCGTCCGCCATAAGGTGGCTTCAATCTGCCGCTCCTCTAGCTTTCCGCAGCTTGTTACAACGTGATCGAATCGCGGTGTTCCTCTTTACGCATAGTCTTTGTTTTGCTTTTTGTGCCGGTGCCTGGTTAGTAACTTTGTTCTGAGGACGTGATTGCCGTAAGTCAGCCTGTAGATAGCTTTAGAGCTCATTTGGGCACTCCGACGGTGCTCGAGAGCTCAGCCCGCCGCGATCACGACTGTGGCTGCGATGGAGGCTGGATGGGTGGACGACTTGAAACTTTGGCCGAAGATTCAGCGATCCTGTAAGTACTAATATTTAGCTATCATATGCGTTTTCGTTCCTTGTTGATTCAGTTATATATTAACTTTGTTGAAAGTTATCCTAGGCAGCCTGAGTTGTGTTTACATCCGACTTTTTGATGCCGAAAGTCAGTCATGCACGAAGTGCTTGTTTTAAAAACTGGCCTCCCGAAGCAAAGCGCCGGCCTACGGGTCCTCCAGTTGGCGGGCTGGATTACCGGGCCCCGGCCGAGGTCCCCGTATTGCGACGGAGTCCTTTCGCGCAAAATTCGCCGCGTAACCGAGATCGTGGTTGCACTTTGAAAGAAATTAATTTACGGTCCTTTGCTGCGACGTGCGAGACGCCCTTCGTTGGTGTGACACGTAACCTCCAAATTTACGTTATCGGTCTAAAAGCTGGTCGAAAGTAAGTGGCGTCCTTGAACCAGGCACCTCTTGTTTTTCTGAAGGAACTGACTACGGTGACGGGGCCCCTCACTTTAGAAACTGCACTACGTTGACGGGGCAACAGCAACCGATGCAGATGTCCAATGAATTGCCATTTTCCGGAAGTGCCTCGTGGAGCTGTGGGTACAGCGTCGGCTTCACGGGCTGGGGGTCGGTGGTTCAAATCGCGTTCAAGGCGATACTTTTATTCACTTTCTTTTTTTCTAGTTTAGGTCACAGACGCTATATTTATGTGTAGGGACAGGGCCAGGGCCGCGAGGCGTGGGTTAATGTGCTTGTAAATTACAAGATATTAATTTTCATTGTTCCCACCACATACAACACAGGACGGGCCCCTCACTTTTGCCTACCGCACTACAGTGACGGGCCCTTCGTAACTTTCAATAATGCCGCACGATTGAATTGTCGGCTGTGTGTGTTAACGCGGGGGGAAGGGGGGGGGGCTTAGGTTAAAGCCCGTATAAATTATAAGCGCTCTCACCGTTTCGTTAGACATAGACCGCACCGGGGGACAGGGCATCTCACTTTTGCCTACCACACTACAGTGACGGGGCCCTCTCACTTCTGCTGGCTGCACTACGGTGACGGGCCCCCTCACCATAGTGAGTTCCTTTCTGAAAATCAGTTCTATGAAGAAAAAAAAAGAATGGAGTGTCTAGAGTTTCGTCCGGATGGAACAATATTGGATGCGGTAGAGTTCCCGTCTGAAGCTCTAGAGTAGCTCAGTGGAAAGGTGTCGGCTTCATACAGCACGTTCCCAGCTTCAATCCACAAGGCACACTGTTGGTTTATTTTGTTTTTGTTTTTTGTCAAACATTTGGCTATATTTACACATTTCTTTTTTTTACAATTATCACTGAAAGTAACAAATGTGGTGAAGGAAACGTCGCTGAACTCAATTGTGTGGGACTCCCTTTCCGGTGGTGCAATGGGGGCAGCGGGCAAGTGGCGTGTGTTCCGTCTGGACGGAACCCTAGCCACAGGCAAAAAGAACAGTAAAAGTGCACGTTAGCTGGTGTAAGTTTACCATTTTGTTAGAACACCTGAGACTGGGTGCGAAGACTCGGAAACATTAAAAAAAGAAAACAGGCTCCTCTTGTTTAATTGGAAATCAGTTTTGTGGAAAAAAAGAACAGCAAAAGTGCATCTGAGCTGGTGTAAGTTTACAACATTGTTGGAATACCTCAGACTGGTTGAGAAAATTCAGACATGAAAAGTAGAAAAGACCGGAAAAGAGACAGCAAGACAATGCCTTAAACTGGCCAGTTCCAAATGGTTTACCACTTGCAATTGGCAAGTTTTCTCGCACAGTGCTTCGTGCTAAAGAATTTTAGACAATTTTCATATTAATTTTTTCTTTACAGTCATCTATGAGTACATGGTGGACCGAGAAGACCTGGATGGGAAGCCAGCAAACAACCATAAGGGATTCGCCGAAGCCCTGAACCTGCTGGACTCTGGCCATGTGGCGACCATTTTTGTGCGAGGGGGCAGTGGCTCGTGTCAGCTGAAGGCTAGTGTGCGATCATCACAGACGGTATCAAAAATTTATGATACCTTGATCAGCTTCGAGGACAACGTCATATCGAGCATTGTATGCTCTTGCATGGCAGGGCTGGGACGGTCATGCTCCCATGCTGGAGCAATTTTGTTCAAAGTAGCTGAAGCAACAAGTAGTGGGTTGACCGGGTCATCCTGCACAGATGTGCAGTGCAAGTGGAACGCATCCACCGTAAAGAATGTTGTTCCTTCCCCACTGGAGACCATATATGGACACAAACCAAAAAAGGCAGCTTTCCTGCAGTTCGACAGCCATGCTGCACTCCAACGACACTTCATGAAATCTGGGTTCCAGGGCCCGGGAGGATCCATCGTGTCTTCGGTGATGGAAGCTACACTTAAGTTGCCGCCACTGCAGATTGTTGGAGGTAATGTCGAACAGAGAAGGCAAGTTTTCATTGCTTGATATTCTGTGTGCAATATACTTTCCAGGTGCTCGTGCCCATGGAAGTCACAGCCCGGACCTGTCATGCCAGCTGTGCAGGCAATTCTACGAGAACAGCGTGCTCTTGACTGCAATTCAAATATCGTCGCTGGAAGAGCGAACCCAAAGCCAGGGGAGCAGTGAATGGCTGCGACAACGACGCCTGAGGATCACCGCAAGCACAGCTGGCTCGATCCCGAAGACTGCGTCACCAGAGAACTGGATTGCCAGGCGGCTTAACAAAACGTTCCGTGGGAATGACAGCACAAGGCATGTATCTAGGGCCTACATGCTTGAGACAAATTAATAACGACCTGATTCAGAATGGTTCACTTTTCATTAGCCTTACCACAGTAAAACTAAATCAGAGCAGCACATGAACAACTCATAGAGTTTATGCACTCGGGCTCTGGCTTTAGCGATTATTGTGTTTACCTTTAATCAACGCTCTATCTTGATTTGAATAGACAGACTCCGGTCTAGTAATGAAGACAAGAGCTTTTCTCATTGATGTTTTAAGTACACTCAACCTACTACGCATACAAGAAGCATAAGCCCAGACACCACAGGCGTTTCTTTTTCAAACTGTGGGTATGTTATATCTGGGTATTTGTCAGTACACGTGAGGATAAGCAGTTGGTTTTCATGATTACCCATAATGCTGCAGAAAAGCTAACTCCATGCTAGATTGGGAACATCCGAAGTTATTTCAATGTCTCTTCCAGGCCCGAAACTGGCCAACACAGGATGCATGCTGAAGCACTTGCAAAGCTTGCTACATTTCTTTGCGTGATTTTCACTCCACTCAGGCATTGTGTCTTCCTTTCTAAGCAAGCGCTGGCCGAAACTTTCCGAAATAATTAACAGCCAGCATTTGCTGTGCTCATAGCTTGGCGGTAGGTGCTGGCATGTGAAGCATAGAGTTGACAGTGGTGGGATTTGGCCGTGTGCCCGTACAACCACATATACGGCACTTGAATCATGCAGGTGGCATGTCGTTACTAGACCGCATCTTAGTAGAGTCAATGTGCTATTCTTGCGCTGTCTACCGTTTGTCACAAACATGTCAAATGTTTCTTGCAAGAGTACAAAACTGAAGTTGGTGCATGAATAAATGTTTGAGTTTCTGTGTCAAACCAACAAAGGGTCCCAGCAGACGACTGAGGATTCATTTCAACCGCCTGGGGGTCTTTTCATGCAGCCTAAAGCTTGGTTACACAGTCAGTGCCTTCTATTCAATAGGCCTCCAACATACTATGGTGCCTGGAACCCAACTTCAACTGGTGTGTTTACTGCCCTATAGCGCCCGTGCACAAAAATGGCCCTGAATTGGCAACAAATTGTGTCACAGGAGCCGGAATGTCGTGCAGTGCGATATTGTGATCCTGGCAATTGGTCGTGGAAGCGCCAGCCAAGAAGAGAGGTGGACGCAAGGGCTAAGTTTCTGCAGACTGTCGGGCTGTAGAGTGATGTACAGAGGAAAAGGTGTCTGCTATATCTGTTTTTGCAGTGGTGCCACCACCAGCATTGCGACGAGCGACAGCTCGACATATTTGTGACACCACGAGGTGGAAATCAATGACCCAAAAATAAGGGCCCTGTAAACACACCAGCCGGAGACACGTGCAATGCACCATAGTCATACTGCAGGTCACTTGGCTAAGATTTGAACCTCCAAACCGGGGATATGTAGGCCGGCACTTTGTTTCAGAGCCACCGAGGTGACTTGAATCTGGCATAACGACAACTTTGACTATAGACCAACTCATGTTTGTAAACAAACTGGAGCACACCTAGTGACACGCCTCAGGCATCGCGCATGTGCGATAGAGTGGGCAAGAAGCACCGCGTCCCGTGTTGACAAACCATTGGAATGTCACGCTGTCGGCATCGGTGTGAGTCCCCATGCTCTTTTTCGCTTTGGAATTGTTGCTTCTATGTCTTCCTAGCAATGTCTTACCATTTTAGTGGCCCGAGCGAAATTAAGAGCTCGCTACACCCCAACATTTCGCGTAATGTGACGTGCGGCGATTCATTCCGCATGAACGCTGCAGTATGGTTGCTAAAACCATGATGATATTCTGCTCATTATTTTCAGTCACGACGTTGCTCGGCCCGCAAAAGAATGGATGGCAGCTGCGATGCTCAATGCTGATACTGTAAATCACGAGCAGAATGGGACCAAGTGAATTAAGCATAACAAGTCGGTGATGGCTACTGGTAACAATGGCCAACATCTTGTATTTACTGTTTGCACCCAGCCCATGCTTACCCCAAACAACCTTCAACCCTATACCCCAACTCATGCTTACAAACAAACCGGAGCACCCCTAGCGGATGCCACCGACGCCGCGCATGTGCAATGGGGGTGTGGGCAAGAAGCTCGCCGTCACCCATAAACAAACCATTGGAATGGGATGTCGTTGGCGTCAATGTGAGTCCCAGTGCTCTTTTTCGCGTTGGAATTCTTGATTCTACATCTTCCTGGCAATGTCTGATTACTTGAGCGGACTCAGCGACATTGACGAGGTTCGTTACACCGCAAAACTTGGCGTGAATAATGTAACATGCGGCGATTCATTCCGCGTGGACGCCACAGAATGGACACTAAAGCATACGGGACGCTGTCGTTTGAACGAGCAGACGACAAGCAGAAGCGTTTAAAAGAGCAGACGACAGCTCGAACGATGAGGCGGCCGTTTGAACTTGATGATGCACTGAACCTAGTCTGCAGGTGGTCCGTGCAACTTGGCGGTTTTCGTGCGTTCATGTTGGAACAAAACAAATAAATCTGACGACCACAAGTATCCGTGAAATCAATCCAAAGTGCTTCCAGCCCAAGCAATCGTGGTCCGACAGCGTCTGTTTTTCCTTTTTCATGGCCCCTAGTCACGTTCTCGGACGAACCGAGCAGGCAAAAAACGCATGAAAACTGACCTACAAACCTTTCCCGACTCTTTTGGTACAGCCCCAGTTACGGCGTTTTGACGAGAAGGCAGGTTTTTGTCCGGTTTCTTCCAAAGTAACACAGGAATGCACGTCCCCCATAGGCCTCCTGCGCTGAAGCTTTGTACGTATCGTGGCGCCCTCCGGTGCCGGGCAATAAAACGTCTGAGTAGTACAAGCCCGCCGCGGCCCCGCGCGCCGCGGCCCGTACGCGTATCGCATAATAGCAAAGCTGTTCGGGTGGCTTTCACGTCTGTGCACTGCTGTTAATTGTACGTTGCGTTCGGGTAATTACGATTCAAAATATGTCACCCGTAGTCGTCACCGCACAACGTTACCGCGGGGACCCGAGCTCGCCCCAAGCTAGTTCCTCCATCGTCCAAGCACGTCGAAACCGGGAGCAACATGCGCGGCCTCGATGCGTTCCGTTCGAAACGTCGCCGTCGGCGGTACTGTTGCGTCGTCAACTGTCAAGAACGGGAAGAACCCCAGAGTGAAGTTCTACAGATTCCCATTGAAACCGTGCAAAGTCGAGCGAAGGGAACGATACTAGCCGCCCAGCGCACTGAGTAAGCCAGACAATTTTTTTTGTTCACCCTCCAGGTTGTTCTAAGGCACGGCCACTCGATCAAGTGGCCGTGGCATGCATCGAAACGTGCGTCAAGCGCGAGCTTTCAGTGTCCCTGTCAAGCACGCGCGCTCGTGCAGCGCAAGCACTGTTCAGGGCCACATGCTCGCGCTTGTAGCGTCGGAAACGAATTATACATCGAGCATACGCGCGCACCTACGCACCAGAGAAAGCAACAAGCATGTGCTGGAGGCGGAGTTCCTACTGCTGATCTTATGTTGCGTGAAGCTTACGTCGCAAATGTGCAATAAAAGCTGCGAGAGCTCGAGAGGCAGCGTGCATTCCTTTGATTTTCTCCTGCCCCCGGGTGGTTGGCGGGTTGGCTAGCAGACGCACAATGTTTACGGGCTTTGGCCTTTCTGTTCTAGCCGAGCAAGCCACTCGGGGTTCAACTTCTCTGCAAATAACGATTATTATTATTATTGTGTTCGATGCCGCGCTTGCCTCCCTCCCTTCTTATTTATTTACGTGTGCGAGTGTGTGCGTGTATAATGTCTTGTATGGTCCCACAGACCTACGAGTACGGGCCACTGGCCTTTTGTGATGACCAAACTGTCCTCAAGAGTTAAATAAAGAAATATCAATATCAACAATGTGCTCGGCCACCAGACAGCCGGTCGACGCTCGACCGCTTGCGTCTGCTTTTGCGGATTTTCGAGGTTGGTCATCAGCTGATAGCGTTGGCTGTACGGAGGGGCTGCAGTTTGGGAGTTTTTACTTACAAGGTGCGTTAACGTATCTCGGAGTGCTCACCTCAAGCTCGATATCATAAGAAGCTCACTGTTTTTGCGAGTGGCATCACGCCGACACCAAATTTGCGGCTTCTTGTAAAGCGTAGACGTAGCTTGCGTCGCTGAGTTTATTCTCTTTGCGAAGCGTTCACGAACGAAAGCAGCTTTCCACGTTAGAGATTGGCTCGATTCCTTGCCATAAGAAAAACGCACGGAAGGAATTCATAACGCCGGCGCCGCCGGCTAACGTTTACACGCGGGTCAAATTGGAGTGCGCAAGTTTGTACTACCCAATACCTATAAACAAATCGTAGGGGCGCTGCCAGACAACTTTTCTGCAGCGCCTCCTGGGCAAAGCAGGAGGCCTATGGCGACTTCCGCCCACAGCCCCAGACCGGAAGTGCGCCCGACGCGCCACCACCGCGCCACGACGTAACAGAGATGAGTTTGTGTATAAGTATTTTGAGGCCTGTGCTTGCTTATCACAATTACCGGGTCAACGTTTGGTCTACGGGCCGCTATCGTTTGAGCAAGCAGACGGCAACAAGCAGACAAGTTCGAAAGAGCAGACGACAACAAGCAGACAAGTTCGAAAGAGTAGATGACAGTTCGAACGATCAGGCGGCCGATTTAACTTGAAGACGCACTGAATGTCGCGCGTGGTCCGTGCAACTTGGCGGTTATCCCGCGTTAATGTTGGAACAAAACAAATAAGTCTGACGACCAGAAGTATCCGTAAAGCCAGCCCAAAGTGCTTCCCACACAAGCAATCGTGGTCCGACGGCGTCTGGTTTTCCTTTTTCACGGCACCTATCTGTGTTCTCCGACGAACCGAGTAGGCAGAAAACACATGAAAACTGATCTTCAAACCTTTGCCGACTCTTTTGGTACAGCCCCAGTCTCGGCGTTTTGACAAGAAGGCAGGTTTTGGTCTCGTTTTTTTCAAAACAACAAAGGAATGCACGTCCCGCATGGCGACTTCCGCCCACAGCCCGTGACCGGAAGTGCACCCGACATGTTACCACCGCGGCGTGACATAACAGAGTTGAGTTCATATATAGGGATACTTTAGCAAAAACAGCTGGTACTCATCCCATTTACTTTCGTCAATCTACACTTGTCTGGAAACGCCGGTATTTGCGACTCCAGTGAAATCTATGCCACATTGCCACAACACTGAGAAGCAGTGAAAGGAGGTCCTTTTGCCTTGGCAGTCCACTTTCGCTGCTTGGTTCTCATAAACATCACTGTCTCGTGTGCATGTTTCTCAGCATAACAAAAAAATCATGACTTAGCGAGTTTGCTACACGGCACCTCAGTGAATCTCAGCAGGGTGACATTTTGTTAATCCGAGAGATACGCAGGTTCTTTGCCGAGCCTATCGAAAGTCTGTGTTTTGGTTTGTATGAAAGTTTAAAATGTTGGTCAATTTAAGTGGTGCTACACAAATGCTGTCACAATAGCATGACAATAGGTTCGCATACCCACCCTCATGTCAAACAGCGTGAATTTTTTTCATGCTGCTACCTTCTTGTTTTGCGCAATCTAGAACTTAGGTCTCACAAAGTGTTGCGCTTTTGCGCTGCGATGCAAAAAGTTAAACTACGACTCATCCAACCACCTTTCATCTGCCATCTTGGCTGACTTTAACGCACTGCAGGAGTTGCCAGCAGTGCAACATACTTTCAGTACGTCGCACTACTGCACTTAAACTCATTTAAGCGCACTACTGCACTTAAATGAGGCAGAGTATAGACCTTTTTCGTGTACTCTCGTCCCCAGCCACCTAATAGGCGTATCCGGTATGGGCGACGAAAAAATACTAAAACGTTTCAACCTGTAAATAGTAAAAAAATAGAGGGGAGGCAAAACGAGAATGTGTGACGGTTATGCTTATATCCTAAATTCCTTCTATTGGCGTGGCGACGGCAAAACAATGTTTTCACCCATACTGGAAGTGACGACAATTCAAGATGGCGGCGCCCTTGCGGAAAAGGTCTATACCAGGTCGACTATGGTCAAGATGATGTAACTAGATCACAGCAGGTCCATTACCAGTGTAATTTAAGAGCTGCATGCACATACTCAAAGTCACATAAAAAATACTCATTTAAAAAAAAACTCGTAGCTGATTCACTGAGAAGCATGCACAGGTGGCTGAGACAGGTGAAACAGGTTTTGGAGCAATTTTTGGAGCAGAAAATCTATATATTGGAGCAGCTTAGGAGCACGAAATTCTCGATTTGGAGCAGCTTAGGAGCACGAAATTCTCGATTTGGAGCAGTAGTTTACGCATCTAGGAGCACCTTTGGAGCAGAAAAGTCTACAGTTTGGAGCAGAGTAGGAGCAGAAACTGTTAGAGCAGATTATCAGCAACTCAAATCATAAAAATCTAATTTCAAATCACATAAATCTGATTTTCTTCGTTATACGTTATTTTTCACCCTGGTTCCAATAAGTCATCAG
Organism: Ixodes ricinus; assembly: GCA_037355805.1. Taxonomy (NCBI): domain Eukaryota; kingdom Metazoa; phylum Arthropoda; class Arachnida; order Ixodida; family Ixodidae; genus Ixodes; species Ixodes ricinus. Next base: position 30,738 of record JAZHYW010042568.1, on the reverse strand, counting down.
CGCCGATACGCACGGAGATAAAACATAAAAGAACAAAAAAACGGGAAAAGCAAACCCGAGTCCAATGCACATAATTGAGGACAAGAAACACAGGCTTGCTCCAAAGTTAGGTGGGCACCAGCGTACCTCAAGCTTATTTGAACTGATGCCAAAGCTCAATTGTAGTGCAAAACTTTTCAAAGCGGTGATTCGAGCATGAACAGGGAAGCATGGTTTACTACAACCAGACATCCATCAGACGCTCGTAGAGAGCACGTGCAGATAGAAAAAAAATCGCCACAAAAAGTGAGTCCCAAGGTAAATAGTGAATTGGTAGAAAAACTATGAGCAGACATGCACACTAAGTATGGGTGTGTGACCGATTCATTCTGATTGTTCACGCACTGGAAGCACGTGTGGGATAACTGAAAGGTCTCAAGGCGACGGCGCCGTCCATTTTGACGAGAAGATTACGGACATGAATGAACAATTACACAATGGAGGCGCTCAATAGCACTTTTAAGAAACAGGTTTACTCTCAAAACAAAAGAAATACTTGCTCATCTTGATAGTACTAGTGCTCATTCCTCACGTGGCCAGACATAGCATACCGCGTGACAGCACACCGGTAGCATGCAGTCACAAATGACAGCGGAAAATAGTAGGAAAATCGGGAAAGACCACGCATCATTAGATAGATCCGGTGGTTGGTTGCGCCACCCTGAACCCGGCAGTGTACTTTACTACGACGAGATTGAATGTTGCTAAACACGCCCCGTTTCCTACTAAATCTAGCCGCCGCAAACGTTTTTTTTTTGTTTTTTGTTTTGAGTTACTTTGGCGCAGTGTGCACAATTTCGACCGATTTGCGTTTTTGGCAAGTAGGCGCAGAAATTTGGGTTTGTATAAAAATGGCGTTGGAGCTGATGTCACACCTCTGCATGCACGAAAACACACGAGATACTCTGTTTACGACTACCTGCACGACCTTAAAGTCTGTACCATTTGTGACGTCAAACCACTGGAGAGAGAGTGGAAATTTTAATGCTGGTTTCGGCATCATCTTCATTTACGGTTTTCTCAATTGCTATTTTGAATTTGGAGAAAATAAATAGCATACAATGAAGATTAAAGTCCGGGTAGTCAGAAAATGCAATTTGCTTGGGTAGATCAAAAAACGGCCGGAGTACCCCTTTAGTAGTAATTCAGAAGATGTTTATTTGGTTCAATGCTAACAATGCCTAATTCAATATATAGGAGAAACTGGAACAAGTGTACAAAAACATAAAGCTACAGTAAAGCCACATTCATACACTGGTTCCAGGACCAGTTTCTCATCACCTTAATTCTATAGATCATAATCGAGTTTCTGACCTTGGTTTTGTTAGACTTCAAGGTGGCTTTAGAACCATCAGAGGCCCAAGAAATAAGGAATCCCAACTAAATTATCAATTGCAAACTCTAGAACGGCAGGGCCTTAATACTTCAAAAGCAACTTCACCGTCATTTTTCCTTTATATTTCAATATAGATGTAACCAATGCTGCGCTGTTGTTTTGTTTTTTGCTCGATCATTTAATACAGTGGTTCTCAAATGGGGTCCGCGGACCCTTTGGGGTCCGCGAAGGCATATTAGGGGTCCGCGAAGCCCTGCCTCTTCAGTCAAGCCCAGGAATAAAACTTGTATTTTCTTAGGTTGAAAAGACACGCTCCAGTTTTCGGTGATTCTTCTGGTGTATGTGTTAATAGGAGAAGTCTTATTCACACTAGCACTTAGCTAGGTCCATTTATTAAATCTTTAGAATAATTAACCTATACTTTCCTTTCCCCTCACTACGAAAGGGGTCCTCCATCATCTCCGCCGATCCACAAGGGGTCAGCGAAACATCAATGGCTGAGAACTACTGATTTAATACAACACGAGCAAATATTTTACTAAGTGGTCAACATATTATGACAGCAAGTATTGTTGGCTTCATGCCAACCAAACGCCCCAAAACTGGTTTTGACTAAAATAAATGCATTTCTTTTTTACTTCAATTGTTTATTTTACGCCACTAGCAAAAAAACCTAGCCGCACTTTACTGCCGATAAGAAGCAGATCTTAGTTGGGCATGTGCAGAAGCATAAAACTGTATTAGAATTCAAAAAGACCGACGTTTCATAAGCTAACCTGAAGGCAGAAACGTGGGAGCGACTAAGCACTGAGAATAAGCGCAAGCCTGGGGTTAGTCCAAGGGACCCTAAACAGCTAAAGAAATGTTGGGGAAATCTGAAACAGAAGTGCAAAGACGAGATGTGTGACGAAAAAAGGAAAATACATAAGAAAGACAGGTAAGTGGGCATGCTACTTTGAGCAATCAAAGCACTTCCATGTGCGAGATTCGCGAATCTCGCTGTCGCAGTCTTTAACATTGCCTTTTCACCAGCTTGTGCGATTCCGTGACAGAGTTTCCCCTTCAATATTTCATTTCAGACGCTAGAAAAGAATATGGCAACACCGCAACATACGCAGTGTGACGAGTACAGTTGGCTTTCTCGTTGTTTCCATAGCTACTTCTGTTTAACTTTATGCAAGTAACACGTGCCCCGATACGCTGTGCATTGTGCGGGGAATGATTGTTTTGCTTGCACAGTGTCATAACTTTATTGCTGGGATGATTGAATCGTTGCATTTTAATTTTTACATGACAAACATTCTAGTATACCCTTACTTTGTCTTTGTATGGAATCAGGTGCGAGTTATCCTCCATGCCTTGACATACATGACACTACCATTACCAAAGCAAGCCAGTGGTGAGGCTGCCCCAATGATCGATGGCGAGGACGATCCTCAGTATGACTATATCGATACAGTGTTGCATACATAATGTGTCTACAAAAATTGCAGCACCTTTGTTCACATTTCTGACCCTCAGAATTGTATGTCATCTATGCAGTATACTTGAAGGGGCACTCAAGTGGTTTTTGGGGAAGCTACTTTTTGGTGCGACTGGCATTAAGGAAGTGTCAGTGAATAAGTATCTTCAGTTTTAGAAGGCAGAACCGCCTATTAATCACGCAGGAATAAAATATGTGCGGACTCTTTTCTGTTCCTGCGCCGACCAATGAAATTATCGTTTGTTTGAAAATTTAGGCGGCCTTTGTAAAGTTTCGCTAAAGAAACAATTTTCAGTTCATTTAGATATGTTGTGCATGATAATTTCACAAGACGTAAAATAGTTCTGTTTAGAATACACGATACTGCAATTATCGTTTCACAAACAAGGGACTACGTTTTCTCCTTGCCTTCCTCCGCGGGGGTGAATTTCCCGTTCCCTCGGGATGCGCGGAAGCGCACGTATCATGAACTCTTTCCCTCCGGGTCTCTGGGAAGTGCGTTCGTGTCTCCCTGTCCTCCCGAGGCGAAAGTCAATGTGACGACATCGTTTGACATCACGTACTAGAGGTCACGCTGCAATGCTGAACGTTCGTTTGGTTACGACTTGCCCCAAACACAAATCAAAGAACGCCCAAAAAGGTCTCCGTTTCGACGTCCTGCCGAAAGATGAACCTCGGAGAAGCACGTGGTTATGTCGCGCCGGCCGCCAAGACGACACACAGAACTTGCCCATGGCGCCCTGTTTTGTCACAAACACTTCGACCAAAGTGAGTTCTTCTGTGCGGAGGACATGGGTCGTTCACAGCTTTGATGGAACGCGATGCCGACGCTTCTGCTTTCAGTCGAGGACGTGATCGAGACATCTTCGCCGAAGTGCCAGAAAGTCGTGGTAAGTTAGTTTTCTTCTTCGCGGCATAGCTTTGTGGGGAATTCCAAAAATCTTAGAAGCCACGTGTTTGGAACGAGTTGCAAGACGAATTGCGCGTGCACGCGAAGCTTATGAGCAGGAGCTGTCCACGTAAAGGGATTTATTTGGACAGTGAACGAACATGAATGTACCATTACCCACGAAAAGCGCAATCGATATGTAATGTATAATAATAGATAATCCCAGTGCCAGGAGTGTCGTCAAGATCAGTTATTCCCCGTTTTATGGAGGGTTAGTCTCAATATTTTGAACCCCGGAAGGTCGCAGCGTAGTTTTGTTTTCACAAGCAACAGTGTAATGTCGTTACTGTGCACACTGTGTGATCCGTCGGCACCAGATGAAATAGAACAGAGGAGCGCGTGAGCGTCTTCTCACGGCAGTCTTTGGCAAAATAAGGGTGGGTGGAATATATACGGACGGCATGCAAGTGCATCTACTGTTCGCGCATCTCATGCGTTTGTTTACAGCCGACATGTGCCCAAGTGCTCCTGTCTGCCACCCGAGATCAACCAGTAACAGCGCGTTCATGGCTGCTCTGTCGACACATGTTTCTTCCGTATTCTCTAAGTTGCGTGTTGATCGGCACGTCGTTTATCCGTATTTGTTTTCCCAGAAGTTCGTACAAACGCTCTCATACACGAAAGGTGCGTTTTGGTTCACTTGCACGTCGTATTATATGCTGCTTTGTTTGTATTTTTTTGGTCCCGATAGTACATGTCGCGGCGTAGAATTATGTGAAGCATTGCTTTACAGAAAGAAATATAAAGAAATGACCGGGTTACAAAAGTAAGGGAAGTGTGAGACTGCAAGTGCAAGCTCAAGAACTAAAATTTTGGACAAAGGATGGAATTCTAAGCAAATAATATTTGTGTTTGTGTGTCGTGAAAGATGGTATAATATAGAAATATAGCTCCATAGTTATCTGCTCTGAACTGTCCTAGAGCAATATAACACATGAAAACAACAAATTTAAGAGTAATTTTTAAAACGATAGTTTTTCCTACGCAGACAGCTCACTTTCATCTTTGACCATTTGCAATTTTTTTTGTACTTCACCCAGGTTAACAAAATTTGGCACAGGTGTTCTCAACATCAACAGAAACAAGCCCTTTAAAATGTCATTTAAATCGGACAAGTAGTTCAAGAATTCACTCTTTTAGGTAGTGTCCCCCTGAAAGACCAACATACACTTCGCACTTTCCACTTTTGTCCGCCTCCTTTCCTACATCATCTTAATTTTTTTTACCTTGACTCCCCGAGCAGCTTAGGAGAGAGGAGCAGAATTTATGCACTCAATTCAATCAGGAAATATAAAAATCTTCATTGTATAACGCCACGGGAGTTGCAAAATGCTCAAAAACCAGCAAAATATTTTCCTACTTCCCAAGCACATCCCATGAAAAAGGTGCGTTCAGGGAGGTCCTGAATCACGTCGGGCCCCTGATCGAGAAACAAGATACCAACATGAGGCAAAGAGTGAAGCCCTACACACGACTGAAGCTCAGATCGATGTTTCTAGCAACAGGTGAATCCGTTTTCCCACTGCACGAGTTCAGCTTGTAATAAAGCCTGAATCGAAAGGACGTCGGAAGTACCGGGCGCAATCGAGAATGCGAAACTGCATTTTTCGGCCCGTATGAAAAAACTCTTATCGCGGAGAGCTGAAAGCCTGCCAGAATATACGCCAGCAGTGGTGGCTAAATGCGAATGATCGAGAACATGACATTACCTTGATCAGATGTTAAAAGAGAAAAACTAAATTTCCCCATGATACAAATAAAAGAACCTAAAATACAATATTACTTCATGCACCCTCTCCCACAAGTTGCGTGTAGCACCGGCAAAGGTAAGGTGGTGGAGAAATATGAAAGAGAACGGCCCTCAACGCTTTTTGATGCTCCTACAAGTTATGGAGCAAGTTACGGTTCAGACAAGGGCTAGAATGCAAAATTTAGATCCCAACCTATTTTGCGGGAGTCGTAATTCTAGCAAGAGGTCAGATCAAGCGTTTCCTTTCATATTTATTAAGATAGTACAAGCGCGAGCACGCGGATAAGTGCCTGCTCTGCACGAGTCCTTTCCCTCTTAGAACTTGCACTAAAACAGGTCTGCATTTCACTTCCAGGAGGAAACCAGAAGAGTTCAGGCTGGCACCAGCCACTGTGCACGAGGCACTGTCGGAAACGTGCAAAGCCATCTGCAGCAGGCTGGGTAGCCTGGTGCACACGCATGCCACAGAAGTAATACTGTTGAAATTTGGGCTAGTTGGTGAAGAAGCAGAATGAATGACCAGGGTGGAGGACTTCAAGATGCTGTGGCAAGACAGACAGACAGAAGCAGAATGGGTGGCCAGGGTGGAAGATTTCAAGATGCTATGGCAGTTCTCAACTGTGTCGCCGCCATTCATGGCTAACACATCGTGAAACCGGCAAAGTCTGGTAGTCTATACTACAACTACAAGAAAACGTTTGTCCTCTTTGTGCTCACAGATGCCAGGTACAACTTTAAGTATATCGACGCTAGCTCCTCTGCGGCGCGACGGTGGTGTCTGGTCTAGGACTCTCTTGGGCAAGCAGTTTGCTAGCGGCAGTGCAAAAACTTGCCCAAAGCAGCCGGCCTGCCCAACCGCACGCCATCGCAGGGGATGACGCCTTTTTCGTTGGGCGAGCACCTGATGAAGCCGCACTCCAAGAACAAGCTCACAAATGACGAAGTGACATTCAACAAGCGTGTGTCATGATCCAGGTATGCTGTGGAGAACAGCTTTGGTCATTTATCTGGCCAGCAGGTTTCGTGTTTACCACACAGTTACTTATGCACAGCCAGACAATATGAGGGCCCTCATCAAGGCAATGTGCATTCTGCACAACCTGCTGAAGTGTGGTTTAAACCCAGCACCCAACCTAGCACCCAAAAACGCCTCAGACAAACCCACAACATTCACAATGTTCCCTCCGAGGCCGTGTGGTGCTAGGTATGAAGTACCGTATACACGCGTGTAGAGTGCGAGCCGCACCCCATTTCTCTGAGCTACATATTCGGAAAAAAAACCCGTAAAAGCCGCACCCCACACTTTCGTCGACCCATACGCATTCAAAATGCGCGCCCGAATGCTAGCTTCTAAGCGTTGTCGATAGATGGCACTATCCGTATCGGCATTAGCATCCTCAACGTGGCAGTTCAGCCAGTTCAGCCGGCCATTTGATGAAGTTGTGCACGCCGTGTTGCCTCTCATGTTTGCTTGTCTTCTACCGAGGGTTTACGTTGCGGCACAATGGGCAGATACCCTGAATAGCTACACGGCTGGCTACAAGTTAAAGGTGATCAAGTTTGCTCTCGAGAACGGTAAACGTGCCGCCAACAGAAAATTCGACGTCGACGAAAAGTGTGTTTGACGATGGTGCGCTCAAAGGAAGCTTTGGAAACACAACAGCAAAAGCGCGCTTTCGGAGGAAAGCCATGCAAGTTTCCGGAACTGAAAGAAGACTTGTTCCGCTACGTGACTGAAGTGCGGAACGATGGTTTTGTACTCATAACGGACATGCTGTGCGTGAAGGCACTAGCGTTGGCACGTGCGGAGAACATACCGGCCGGGACTTTCAAGGCTAGTGCTGGCTAGGCACGAAGGTTTCTGAAAAGGACGGGGCTCTCCTTTCGGCGAAGAACCACGTTGAGCCAGCAGCTGCAGAGAAGACTACGACAAGGTGCTTAGTTTCATAAGTACGTCATCAGCCTTCGCCATAGAACATAATTATCTACTGTCCCAAATAGGGAACGCTGATCAAACTCCTGTATGGTTCGACTGTCCGGAGAACTACACAGTCGAACTGAAAGACAAGAAGAGCGTCGCCGTGCGGATTACCGGCGCCGAGCGCCAACGCTGCACCGTGATGCTTTGTGTGACCGCGGATGGGCGTAAGTTACCCCGTGCGTCGCGGTCTATTCCCTCCCTCCCTCCCTCCCTCCCCCTCCCCTCCCCCCTCCCCTTCCTTCCCTCCCTCCTTTCCTTCCTCCCTCCCTCCCTCCCCCTCTCCCCCTCTCCCCCCCCCCCACACACACACACACACACACACACACACACACACACACCACACACCACACACACACACCACACACACACACACACACACACACACACACACACACACACACACACACACACACGCGAGCGTCTGGGTTCGAAACTATTAATTGCCAGTTCTAAAGGATGGTACTTACTTGAAGTGGGAGCTGGAATTCTACGAGGTACCAGGAGGCACTTACTATCGGGCAACGAAGCAGGGTGCCTGTGGGGGCGGAGTCTAGGAACGCTACTGATTAATATTGTGACAGAGCGATCAGTTATGATAACACACAAAACTTCGACTCGTTTGTTCAGAAGTTCGCGGTGATATTTTATTGGCCCTCGTTACAGCACACCAAAGATCATAGGCAGTGAAATTCACAACACGCAGGCTCGTGCGTCGTAGTCAAATGAGCGCAGTCGACGACGAAGTGTAATGAGCTACTAAGCTTCACAAGGAAAACGCGCGTGAAAAAGTTTTGAGGCAGTCTAAAACACCGATCAGCAGACGCACGTACGTACGTTTACTCCGGGCACCATGAACCCGACGGCGCAAGATCAAAGCGATCAAAGAGCCCCACCGCCATTGCCACCCGGTTTTCTCTGCGCTTTGCAGCGACAATGGCACTGCAACGGAGGGCACTGGCCTCAGCATTAAGAATCCGCGAAATAGATTAATTTTCCACTCTTGAAGCCATTCCAAATGATAAATGAAAATACCTCGGCGTTGTAGAGACATCCTGACGACAACGGTGCCGAGCGCCTGCTCGGCATCGTCGTTGACTCGTGAAGCCTGCTTATTTGTAGTTGAGACGATGATTCCACATCTTTCGTGCCACTCGTGGTGCTTGCAATAACCGAAGGGCAGGGGAATCTTCTCTACGTGGATGTTGAAGACACGCAACACCCGAACCACCAAAGGAATCGTACAAACCGTCACCATGTTTGCTTTTTCTTCGTCACTCGCGGCGCGGTCAACTCGTCGCGGGATGTTTTCTGGCTCGGCTGGATGGAAAACAACAGCGGCAAAGTGGCGTATGGACAAACGGCTCTCACATTACGGGCACTATACTCACATACCGCGGTAAACAGGACCGATGCCGGCGATACGGCAGTCGGCACATTAGCAAGGAAGCCCACGGTGTGAAGCAGCGGTGCAGGCCGACGCAGCCCCCCTCCCCGTGACAACTGGGTTCGAGATTATTGTTCGCTTTGCTCCTTGCGGTCGAGGCTAAAAGAGCACTTCCGGACAAAGGTCTATACCGAGCATTGAGGTTTTCTTGAGTTGAATACAGAGTTTGCAAACATAGAACGAACGAACACAGCACAGCGTGGTTGCTTCCTCTTTTGCCTTTTCTTCTCCTTCCCCGCGCACGCACAATCGGCAAACTACGTGACCCCGGAGAGCGTTTTTACTTTTGTAGTTTGTTTCCTCCCTGCTGCGCGGCCGTGGAAATGACCATGAGTGTCTCCCGCAGCTTGCGCACTTAAAATGTAACTTTTCTACTCTTTTTTTTTTCTTCCTTTTTCTTTTTGAGCGCGATTTGTTTTTCTTTCCCGAAATGTAGTTTTTTTTTGTTTCTCTTTTTTTGGTGCATAAATTTTTTTTTCTTCTAAAAGCGAATTTTGTGTTTGCTGTAACAGTATGATGTTTTGAAAAACAGTCGTTTTATCTGGACCAATTTTAATGGGTAGGGGCCGACTCGTATATTTTCTGAAAGCTGGTCATTATAACCGATAGGTCGTTATATGTGGGATCGTTATAAGTGGGTTTGACTATATAGTCGAGCTGGCGCTTTAACCAAACCGGAAGAATATATTTCAGCCTACTTATAATTCTGATTGCCCGTGAAATGTCGGGTTGAATTCAGATCAATATGGTAAGACCAATTTAAATTTTCTTGAAAGAATACTCCTGTAGTCGGTTACAAGTCAATAAGGTAGGAGAAGCTCCTTTCACAAGCGTGATGCGCCCGTTTCAAATCCATCCGCAGTCGAAAGAAGAGTTCAATGGAACTCTTCTTTCGAAAGTTCCAGTGAGCCCCTTGTTCCGCTTCAATGAATAGATGTTGGCTACAGAGTGATGCCAACTTGTCTCCGATCCCACTTTTTAAGAAAGCGACCTTTGTATTCATCGGAAGGGAACCGAGCCCCTGAAAACAGTGTTTGTATCCATTGGAGGAAACCTAGTCCCCGAAAGTTGTATTTGTTTTCATCGGAGGGGAAAACTAATCTCCCTCTCGGGGCTTTCTACAATGCTAAGTCTAAGTCGAAAGATAAAGCAAATATGTACAAAAAGCAAGACCCCCTTTGCGCGTTGGCAGCGACGTCACGGAAACGATGGGACGCTATTGGATGTGGAGGTGGTGGAGGGATATACGATTCCCTTTGAGGGGCATTTGCCGCTACCTTCTTGACCTGTAACTTACTATAGTAACCAATTGAAAGAATACTCCTTGTAACCAATTTCAGAGCTCCTAAATTGAATGTTTAGTTTGATTAATATTTTTATTTTTTGCTCTAAATATCATATATTTCGTTTTTTCAACATTTAATTCCAATTCATTGCACGCCAGCCACATACTTAGCTCCATCATCCAGTTGTTCGCTAATGTTTAAAGCTGATCTATGTTTGTACCCGAAAAAAATACACTTGTGTCATCTGCATAGAGTACAATAACAGGTGCATGTGGTATGTTAACAATATCAATAACGTATATCAGCAATAGAAGTGGTCCAAGGATTGACCCTTGGGGAACCCCATACTGTATATTACCGGTTTCCGATTTTTCCCAACTAAGAGTGGTGTACTGGAAACGTTCCGATGAATAACTTTGAATGAGTTGTAGGGCAGGACCTCCAACACCATAATTATAAAGTTTTGTAAGAATTATTTCATGCTTGATTGAATCAAAGGCTTTTCTGAAATCTAAAAATATCCTTAATGTATAGAGCTTGGTTTCAAAATTACTTAAAATTTTATTCATAATATTCAGTAAAGCTTCTCCAGTAGGTTTCCCTTTCTGAAAACCATATTGCTGTTTTACAAGATTACGGTATGTTTGCTAAAATGATCGGAGAGTCTGGTATTTATTATTGCCTCTATTACTTTTTGGAGAGTATTGGTAATACGGAAATGGATCTGTAGTTATTTGAAGTATTAATTGGTCCACCTTTGTGCATCACTGATGCTCGGGCTAACTTTAGTCTCGAAGGAAATACCCCCGTGCCTAATATTTTATCACAGATTGCAGAGAAAGAAAGACTACTAATTATATTAGCAATTGCTTTTATAGGTTTAACTTTTAAATCATCATTGCTAGATGCACTGCTGTTTTTTAAGGAATTTATCATGTTAAAAACTTCGGTCTCAGGGGTTGGTGAAAGAAATATAGATCCTGGTGGGCGTGTCAATATATAAAATTCAAAGTTTTTTTTCGTGGAACAAGGATGAGAGAGAGCCTGAATGTTGCCGTCATGCATCTGCATGTCGACAGCATTTTCTGTAGACTTCATACTAAGCTTGGGTTATGTATTGCATCTCTAGCTGCATGGGTCGATGAAGGGCACAATGCCAATGCGCTCGCACCTCAACCAGAAGAGGGTCTCCGAAAGCGCCCAGTCCGGTCGAACCTACCACAGCTACCAAGGCCCAGCTGCTGTTGCCAGTCTCCGGCACGACAGGCGCTACAGGAATGGGCACTGTAGATTCTGTGACACCAGTGTGTGAGTATGACAGAGTATCTAATTAACTTAATTAGTTTGGCAATGCATCTCAATGCATCTGCATGTTGACAGCATTTTCTGTAGACTTCATACTAAGCTTGGGTTATGTATTGCATCTCTAGCTGCATGGGTCGACCAAAGGTGCAATGCCGGTGCGCTCGCAGCGCACCCAGAAGCAAGGTCCCGAGAAGCACCATCCAGTCAAGTGGAGTCTACCTCAGATCTTCAGCATGCCAGAGCTCCGCAAGCTCGGCTGCCAATCCCCAGCACGACCCCCGCCTTAAGAGCCCTAGACGAGCCCACCAGTGAAGTTGCTAACCGTCGCAGCTCCACACCCACACCATCTGAGGGCGACCAAAGCGCAGGGCAGGTAAGTTCTGGTGATCAGCTGAATATGCCTTCGTATGCAGAGCACGACGATGGGCTGGAGGACATGTCAGATGACTCCGGTGACTTGGACAGTGGAACGACCTCCGACATGAAGAAGGCTCAGACCTCTGTTTTGAAGCTGCGAGCAACGTGGTCCTGGGTGAGGAGTTCTGCAAGACTCGTACATGAGAAGAGGGAGGCTACTTACTAGACCAGAGGTGTTTGTACACAAATTTGTTTAAAGAAGGCTAAGCATCCAAATTACATCCCTGGTGTGGGTCTGACATGATAGCTGGGCACAAATTTAGCATTGGAAAAAAGTCTGCCAGAAGACTACTGTCTCAGCAGTGTTTCCCATACCAATGCTATGCCAGATCCTCATCACTTCAAATATCCTTACATTGAAGACAACGGCACTGAGGACGAGTCCAATGCACCTGACGAACCCGACAGCTCTTACGTGCTTTCTGCAAATGAAAGCTTCCTGAGGTTATAGTTTTAGGAAATTTCCAGTGTGTATAAAAGTTAAATTTACATTTCTAGTGATGAAGAGGTGCCACCCCAGAAGGAGGGCAAGTACACTGTTTTTGAGGAGCACTTCCTGGAGCTCTTCCAGGTGTGCCACACGTGTCTTGCTCTTCGCCGCTACACACCACTGTAGTCAAAGGCAGTCTGCTGATAGTGACCAGCACCTGTGCGAACAAACAAACGAAAAAGTGGAGGAGCCAACTGATGCTGGGGGCGGGGCAACGGAGCGTGAAATGTTCTCTTCTGTGAAGGCATTCTCGTTTCAGGTGCCCAGGTTGCGACTACCTTAAGGGTGCTCAAGTCGCTTACATTACGATGATCACAGAGCGCATGTACTACTACTACCAGAGTGGTTACCTGCTGCCTGGGGTGAAGCAGGTCAGCTAGTACTGAAAGTGGTCCTATAAGTGCAATGACAGTCTCACCCACTTAAATGCCATTTTTGCTTGCCAGGTGTACGAACAACGCAACAGACAGCTCTTGGAAGAGCTACGAGGCAAGAACCTTGACCTGGCCGGCGATGGCCGCTGCGACTCACCTGGGTTCTGTGCCAAATACTGCACTTACACCTTCCATGAGGTGAGCACCAGAAGCTGATCCACATTGAGCAAGTGCAAGTTTGTAAGGTAAGATTTAGTAACCAAGGCAAAAGTGGTTACTGTAGGACTGATAAACCTCTTATTTACAATCTCTCTTCTTTTGTTAAATTGTATCATTTAAATGTATTTAGTCATTGCAATGGGCATTTATGGGTGAACCAAGGAGAGTGGTACACACGACAGATCTTCGATCTTTGCCAGTTGATGCAGCCGACAACAACGGATATGGCATTGACAGCGACTGCTAAACCATTAAATGTATACACATTGTTATCACAGCTGAAGTGCCCTCGAGCAACACCATGGAGAAGCAAGCCGTCCTCCGTGGCCTCGCTAAGCTCAAGGATCAAGGCTTCACCATTGCCTCTTTCATGTCAAGTACAACAAAATTACCAGAAGAATTCTGAAGCTACATGTGCTCTCGGGCTCTCAACCAAGCAATCCCTCTTCTGCAGTCCGTCACCCACGTATGAAGTGCCACATGAGGACCATAGAGAGTGGCACAAAGCACTACTTCGACATATGGCACATCTCCAAAAGTTTGTTGTGCACATCGTTGTTTGCCTATTGGGTTCCTACGTGCTGTGGATAACGGATGCTCCCCTTTCAAGGCGTGAAGAAGCTCCTCGCAGCAAGCCGCAGTGGCCCTTGCAAAGATCTGGAGGTGTGGGTGCAGCAGGTCAACAACCACCTGTACTGCTGTGCCGCACTGGGTGAAGGAAACGGCCCACTCCTGGTAAGCATGTGGATGAGCCTGCTCAACCACGTGATCAACAAGCATGACGGCCACGACGGACCCCACCACGAGTGCCTGCATCAGCCACCCTCTGATCGCGCTTGGCTAGCTGTGGGTAAGTTAACTATCTTGTCCATTGTTCACCATAGCCGTGCTGCGATTAAGATGTGGCGGGGTGAGGGGAGGGAGAATGGACACGCCTCAATGGTGTCACATAGCTGTATATGTACACTAAACAACACAATAAGGGCAAACATGGCATCCCCGCTTTTCCACATTTTCCTCGAACAGGGTATTGAAAAGCATCCACTTTTGCTGCAAAACTTAGAGCCCCTAATGAGCAGCTTTCACTGCACTATTAGTTCCTATGACAACCTTTCAACTCCGAGAAAAGCCGAAAACAACTTGTTCGCGTTAACAGTGTCACGCTCTGTACATGTTTCAGGTACACCGGCTTTCGAAAACATGCCTGCCAACTCCTCCGAATTTTTCGTAAAATGTACGAATTGGGACTAATTTTACTATTTTACAAATCTTGCTTCAAATTTTATAAAACAAAACTCTATAAAAACGAAACCTTTTTGTTCTTTTTTTTTTGTAAAATTGTTGCTGGTGGTATTTTGCACCACCACAAGAGGGCGATAGGTATCGTCCACGGCATAGTCGTGGTTTTTACTATCCGTCTATCTGGTGGCCACAGATCCAAAACCAATCCAAAGCCCAAAGCCTTTGTTCGCGTGTTCGGCGGCGCACGTTGGTTCGGAGTGTTCAGACGTGGTTGGGCCTCTCTGTTTCGGCCAGTTTCGAGGCGAGCAGTGCGGCGTCTGTGTGTGTTTGTTGCACTCGTAATCGTAGCATTCCCCTGGTTGCGGTGGTTTCACGGCGCAATGGCAAACTCCAAACATCAAAAGAGGTACTTTCAGGTGTTCCTGAAGTCCTACACGTCAGAATTCCCGTGCGTTGTGCCATCCAAAAGGGAGAGTAGTTTGGATTCTGTAGCACGTGCATGTGTGATGTAAGCGTTTCGCACGGTAGCAAGGCTGACATTAAGCTGCACATCGCTTTGCACAACCCCCCCTAATAAGGGGGGCTCGTCCACGGAACCGAAAGACAATGGATCAGCAACCTAGACAAGTGACAGACTTCGTGCAAGCAATGCTCCGCGGCACCGACGGCTCAACACTCCAGAGACAGCAAGTCGTCACGCATGTGCGCGAGCCCCTGATGGTGGCGGCGATCAACCCGGCAGATCCCCGACCACCACCGAACACGCTTTCCGCAGAATTACCCACGACACCCGCCACACAAATGTTCGTCTCCCTCGACCCACCAAAGTTCACGGGCTTTGGAGATATCCAGTCGCCCGAAGAATTTGTGGACCGGCTGAACTTATTCTGTCTCCTGAGCGCCATAAAACCCGAAGATCGCTTAACCCACATGGTTCCACCGGCACTCGAGGGAAGCGCGAAACTATGGCTTCAGTTCAAGAGTCTTTTGCCAACTGGGCGGCATTTGTCGCGGCATTTCGCAAGGAGTTTGCGCCAATCGACTCTAAGAAAAGGCTCAAGGAGGAGCTCCGCCAGTGCACCCAGCATCCTGAAGAGAATTTAAAACAGTTCATTTATGTCATTGCGGCCTATTATCAGCTTCTCAAGCAGACCGTCACGGAGGACGAAAAAAGTGAACCGCGTGCTTCGGCAAATGAACCCCCAGTTTCACGACATGGTGGAGGGCAAGACGTTCGGCAGTTTGGAAGAGCTGGCAAAGGCGGCCGATGGACTTATGAGCGAGTATGGCGCCGCCTGGAGTATGTGCCCCCCTCCCCAATCCTGACACCCAAAAATGGAGGGACGCTTCAAGCTGAGGAAGACACAAAAACGGCCATCCCAATAAGTCAAAATGACATTGGGATGTTCACTAACCGCACAGACATCGCTGATGACGTCAAGAAATGGGCCTATTCTAAAGTATAGAGACCGTCACCAAACTATGAGTTTGATGTATCAGTGTCAAAAGGTGGCAAGAAACGCAAGTTTCAGTCCCATTGGCTGCAGCACTACAAGTGGCTTGCATATACTGATGTGCAAAAGGGCGCATTCTACAAGACGTGTGTCCTCTTTCACCCCAAAACGGGAGCTGGAAAAGGCTCTCACCAAGGGCGCAAGAGCCTTGTGACATCACCATTTACAAGGTGGAAGGACGCCATAAAGTCGTTTCAAAACCACTCAGGAACGGACTACCATAAGAGGGCGACTGCTGACGCCCAAAGCTTTCTCAATGTGTGCCTATCCTATCGCCCCATAACTGTAACATATGTTCTGTCCAGGCTAACAATGCAAATTGTGAAAAGGAGAGTAGAAGAGTGGGCAGAAAGTGTGCAGATCTTGGGAGAGCTCCAGAATGGTATTCTCAGGGATAGAAGACTCGAAGATAATCTATTCACTCATGCAATATATTAAAATAGCGCAGGGAAGTCAACGACTGTTATGGATAGCATTTCTGGATATGCAGGGTGCATATGAGAATGTAAATCAGGATGCCATATGGGCTTGACTAAAGGCATCAGGTCAAGACATGAAATCAGTAAGGTTATTACAAGAGGTGTACAGGAACAACACGGTAACTTTAGCATGACAGAATGAAAACATAGGGCCAGCAGCAATAAATAGGGGGGCTTGAGGCAGAGACACTGGTTCTAAAATCGACTTTTTTGTTTATCAATGGATTAGAATGAAAATCAGTATGTATATGTGTTTTGGCTTCCTCTTTTCAAATATTTAATTAGTTCTGCGATATCTCAATTACTTTTTGAGTTACGAAGAAAATAATGAAGCCTAATTAGGTCATTTCTTACGACTCATTAAGGAACTTTCTAATAAGAATTTTTTTGCATAAGTTATATGGATTCGTAGCTAAAGACCTGCCATGCAAGATGATGCTATTTATATTTTTGTAAAGATGGATCATTGTATAAATCTAGTCTAATTAGGTCAAGTACACTATTTACAAAGACTAACGAGGTCACAATATCATTAATAAAAAAATTTCTGAGCCCATACTCTCATACAAAAATAGCATCACCCTGCAGTTCACTTCTTTCTAAATTCAACGGTATAAAGTTCATAGAAATCTTTGAAGAATAACCCCATGAAAACATCCGTAAGGCTAGGCATGTAGACGAAAAATGCGAAGCTGAGAAAATTGCAGTTGAAGTTTTGACACTCATTGCATAAAATTGTGTAAGGGATCCCATGCAATAATGTTCAGCAATATGAAGCATAGGTCTATCTGAACAAATTGAGACAAACAAATTCTGCAATACATTCACGGGAACCTTTAAAAATAATATAAAACTGAGAAATAATGTCTGCAATAAAATTATAAAAAAAATGAGTAGACTCTATAAGAGACAACGGGAGGAGGCACCAAAGGTTGCAAGCTCCGAAAGCAGATTTGTTTGGCCCTAAAAGGGCCTTTGTTTATGTAGCACTTGAAAGGGGGCCCCCTCACAGCTGTCCGGGACTGTAGTCGCCAGCTGTTCCGGTTTTGTGCTGCCTGGAGAACCTCTGCTTTGCATTGCTGCTACTCTGGTGGACAGCATTGGCCTTACGCAAACGCAGATTGTCCTTCTCCATGCTGCGGCGTACAAGGCAGTCACCGGCAGCATAGCCCAGGCTCGCAGCAACAGACTCGTTCATTGCCCGCCTGCCCTGATTGTAGACGGCAACAGCTTCGGCAGAAGCCCTCTTGACGCTGTCCAGGGAGGCATTGGCGTTCTTCGATGTTTGCGTCCAGATGACCGAATGCAGGCTCTCGCTGGCATTCTGTGTCTTGCCTTCGCTGCACCGTGCCAGCAGGTTTTCGTCACTGAGCCTTGCAAACACTGGCTCGAGGGCAGCCCGCACACAATCTGGAAGAGGGTTCTTGTGCGCAGGTGGACACTCGCCATTTGCCAGGGCTCTGTTGAATTTGCACCATGACTCGGGTCCGTCGGGGCACTTCCTGTGGTCTGGGGCACTGTCCGTAGACGTCATGTGCAAGAGGGTGGCTTCCACTGCCCTCTTCATCCCTGGCACATCGTTACTGTTGCTCCTAAGGGCATAGCTGTAGTAGTTTTGAATCTTCTTGATTCGGTCCTGCGTGAGTCTGCCCTTTCCACCAAGTGCTTCACCCTGGGCCTTCTTCTTCTCAAGAAGGTTACGCAACGCAGTCCCCATCCGCTTGTGCACATGATTGATGCAGTCCTTTTTCTCGACCTTGACGAAGCCGTAGACTTTTGCCTCAGTCAACGCATGAAAGGTCCGGCTGTCTCCATCCGAGAGAACTGTGGTGTACCTCAGTCCGTGCTTGGCCAGGGCACTCGCAGCTTCCGCACTTCGCCTGCGCGAAGAGGTCGTTGAGAACCTTCATGTCCACTACAATGAACTGTGTCCCAGCGTCGCGTGCCTGGCCTCCCGTGGTGCACGCCGAGGAAGGTCGAATTTGCGCTGGGTCGCCGACTTTCCCGATAGCGCACGCTTGCTTTCGTCCGATCGTGCAACTCGTTGCGCCTGCTCGGCCGTGGAGTAGTATGCGGTGTCGACACGATCCGCGCTAGCAAACCTCGACCAACTGCCGCTGCTGCATGGAGCCGCGATGTCTTCGGCTGATGTTTCCGGAAAATCCAAGGCGTCCGGCGGTGCCGATCGCGGTGGCGCACTTGCAGCAGACGCCTTCGGCTTCTTGTTCCATGGTCGTTTCGTCTTCCTTCCAAATGCTTGCCGCGTGCTCGATTTCAACCGAGCATCGTCCGGCATCTCGAGAACTCGAAGCGAAACAAAACACGCGCAACTTCGTAGCAAAACGAACCAACAATGTTCAACGCAAGCGCGCAAACGGGAACTAAATCGTGCGCTCGACCACGGAGGAAACAAAGCAGACAGGCCTAAGGAGACGGGCCCGGGAGCAGACGACGCGCCTTTCGCCAGCGCGGGAACGGAAAGGAGGAAAGGAGAAAAAGAGCGGAGGGGCGCGTTTAGGCCAATAGCAGGGTCGCTAGGCGCCGCGCGTGCTCTGACGTACGGGCACCTTGCTAGCCGGCCAATGAGCGGTCGCGATTGGGGCCTTCGGAACCCGCGGAATGCGGATATTCTCCGATGTTGTCGCGATAACGAATGGCATGGGGACGTAGGGAAAAGAAGCGGCTTTCCAACAAGACCAAGATGGCCGCGATCCGACGAGCGATTGCGAAACGCGCGGGGCGCGAAGTTGCACTTGTTTTCATTGAACTCGCTGTGTTAGGGCTCTGCGGAGGCATCGTAATTATCGTTTTTTTCATGCTTAGATATTGAATTCGACATTGAAACTTTGCAGGCAGGTACCCAAGATTATATTTAATCCAAATATGTTGGTTTTGAAAAACGTGAAATTTCGCGTTTTTCGACCATTTTAAGACCCGCGTCTCCCCTTAAGCAGGAATGCCCACTGTTGCCTCTGCTCTTCACAATA
This sequence comes from Ixodes ricinus, assembly GCA_037355805.1. NCBI lineage: Eukaryota > Metazoa > Arthropoda > Arachnida > Ixodida > Ixodidae > Ixodes > Ixodes ricinus. The sequence continues at coordinate 11,443 of JAZHYW010042568.1, read as the reverse complement.
TACTTAACAGGAATGGAACAAAGACTAGAACAAAGTGAAATAGGCTTCGATTTATCTTGGGAGGGAAAAGGTGAAGAGTATGATAAGATTGTATAAAATGTTTTCCCCCTCACTTCTAGCGAGTGTACCTCCCTCTCCTAAGCCGGCGGCTGAGACTAGATAAGCAAGCATGCGCCGGAAGCCTGTAGCACTTCCATTCTGCACCGTCATGAAATAAACGTCTTCCATAACTACTGAAGGTAGTCCGCACCATCCTTGGGCAAGACACCACATATTGGCGACGAAGATGTGATTCTTCAAGCTTTAGAGCTGCTAATTCTCACTTAGCACCGTGGCCTCGTTCTCTGCCCAGGACAGCACAATTCTGTCAACCTTCCCAAGCATGTCACTGCAACTGGGGCAAGTAGAGCATTTTGACGATTCCACCAGCGATTGGTTTTCATACGAAGAGCGGCTCACGGCGTACCTTTGCGTTAACAAGGTTCCAGAAGAGCACCAAGTAGACAGCTTGGTCTGCCTCATCGGATCGAAAACCTACGACTTGTTAAAATCACTAACCGCACCAGCGGCACCGACAGCGAGGCCTTTTCAACTTTTTGCTGGAAGTATTGCGAAATCACCTTTCCCCGAAACCCTCAATAATTGCAGAATGAGCGAAGTTCCATAGAAAGAGCAAAAAGCAGCAGAAACTATCTCGCAGTTTGTAGCCGAGCTACGGAAGCTAGAACACAAGAATTCGGAAATTTTCTAGACTAGTCCCTTCGTGACAGATTCATATGTGGCTTGCAACGCGTTGATATTCAGCGCAGCTTATTAACAGAAGATAAGAGTGACATTGAAAAAAACAGAACGTGCTGTCATTACAAGCGGCGTTAAAACATGCCACAGAAACACACGCAAAATCTGGCAGCATACCTGCCAACCTAGCAACACAAAAATTCATCCTCTTCACGGCGGCGCCTCCCACCAAGACGCTGTGTGTCTGCTCTGTCTTATGAACATCCAGGTCATCTCAAAGAAGACCTACTTCAACAGCAAGCAGGCCATTTTGGTTCCAGCAGTTGTGAACAGGTGGTTATGATGCTATTTGATCATCTTCATTTGACAGGGTCTTGCACCTCCAATGCAGTGTTTCACAATGGTGTTTAGATCACTATGAAACATTTGAGTATTGCCTCCCACTGGTGTGGGGAGATGAGCAGGACATGCTGTCGAAGGAGCTGTGGGAACAGCCACTCTATCTTGCTGGTGACGGGAGATGCGACACACCTGGCTACAGTGCCAAGTATCTGACGTACTCCCTGCATGTCCCCCATGTAACAAAATTCTGCAGCGAGAAATAGATGCATTCCCCTTATTACAATTACGCCATTTTGAGCTGATAATTCCATGAAACAGAAGAAACAAAAGAAAGTGTTATTTGCGACTAAAATTGGAAGGTCTGAAAATTCACAGAAGCCTACCATAACGATCCAGACGTATAGCGGGGCCTAAGAGATAATATTTTCAGTATTAATGAAGTGAAATCAAGTTTTGGCACAATGTGGACACAAGTTCCTAACATTTGGGCTAAATGTAGAAGGATGTAGCAGTGTATGCCCTTTAGCGTAGTTTGGCACAGCAATCACATCCCTGGATTCTGCTCACTATTCAGTCGTGACATCGCTTGGGCTGCAAAGCGTGTACGGCAGCTGCGATGGTCGACGTCAATAGTGAAAAGCGCAAGCACAATCGGACCAAGTGAATCAGGTGAAACAAGTCGGTAATGATTACTGGTAACAATGGACAATATCTTCTTGCATCTACTATTTACACCGAGCCTACTTACACCAAAACAGCCCTCAAATTAGGGACTTTTGAGGCCTGCACTTACTTTTTATCGCAACATTTTCTCTACTGGCCACTGTCAATTGAACGAGCAGACAGCAATTTGATTGATCCAACAGCGGTTTAAAAGTTAAGACAAACTGAACCTGGTCCCCGGGTCATCTCGGACAACTCTGACTTTCCCGCGTTTATCTTTGGACAAAACAAATAAATCTGACAACCACAAGTATCCGTGAATTCAATCGAAAGTGCTTCCCACAGAAGCATTCGTGGGTGAGGGTGCCTGGTTCAAGCGGCGTAGACTTTCCATTTTCCCGGGGGGGGGGCAGGCTGAAGTTCTCTAGGGGGAAGGGGGGGGTTGCTGCAGTAATTTTTTCGCCAAAACTGGAGATTGAAGCTAACGAAAGCACGCTGGGATTCCATTTCCTATGTATTTTGTCGATAAAGGCAACGTGGGCGTTATTTTGTTTACTAGAAGCTCGTTACATGGCACGTAAACAGTGTCTCGATAAGAATCATGGCGCGAACCCGGGGGGGGGGCTCTGCCTTTCCCTTTCCCGGATCTCACCAGGGAGGGCACGAGCCCCGATGCCCCCCCGAAGTCTACGCCTATGCCTGGTACCCTTTTACGGCACCTATCTACATTCTCGGATCAGAAAACACATAAAAACTGATCCTTCAAAGCTTTTCCGGTTCTTTTGGTACAGCCCCAGTCGTGGAGTCTTGACGAGAAGGCTGTTTTTAGGTCTGATTTCTTCCAAAACAACACAGGACTGCCTGTAAGGCCGCGGTAAATAGTGTGCATGTTGCGGTTGCTGCACCGGTTGGGGTGCATTCTTTTATTACCGTATTTTCCAATGTATAAGTCGCGGTTTTTTTTTTTTTTAAATTTGTGATGAGTCTTATACAAAGGTGCGACTAATATATAAACTTTTTAGTGAAAACGGCTTGTCTTCGCGTTGCGCCATCTCTCGTAGCGCACCGTAACTAAGCAGCCATAGGTGCCGTTCTCCCGGTTTCCCCCAGGATGCACTGCGGACCCTATCTTGGCTACCTTGCTTTCCCCGCTCTGGCCTCTGGCGCTCTGGCCGTAATTGCCTTTGTTCCCGACTCTGTTTCGTTGACGTCAAGCTCGTTTCGACGTCGCACACCTGATCGAGTTCTGAGCATGCCACCACCGGTAAAGCGGAGAAGTTATACCGCGAAGCAGAAGTTATCTGCAGTCAACTATGCGATTGAAAATGGCAACCAAGCAGCCGGAAGGCATTTCAACATCAGCGAAAAAATTGTCCGGGACTGGCGCAAAGCTGCGAACAAGCTGCGTTCCATGAAGAGCTCTAAAAAGGCTAACCACGGCAGAAAGGCGCGCTGGCCTCAGCTAGAGGGATCGCCTGCAGACGTGGATACTCGAGCAGCGAGCAGCGGGCAGAGGACTTTCCACAGTGCAGGTACGGCTGAAGGCGCAAACATTGGCAAAAGATATGAACGTGGCTGACTTTGTCGGCGGGCTGTCTTGGTGCTTCCGCTTCATGAGACGGCACCAGCTAGCCATCAGAGCCCGCACAACATTCTGCCAGAAACTTCCAGACGACTTCAAGGAAAAGATGGCGAGTTTCCAGGCATTCGTCAAGGAACAAATTCAAGCCCATGATGTTAGGCCTAACTACATTGTCAACATGGACGAAGACGGTCAGTGTAAGAACGACCGGCCACAAGAAATCACATTTTACCGTCGTGTTGGCCTGCTGCGCTGATGGCACCCAATTGCCGCCCATGATTATTTTTAAGAGAAAGACTATGCCTAAAGACAGTTTTCCGCATCAAAGTCGTCATCCAATGCAACGCGAAAGGCTGGATGGACACAGAGATGATGGGGCTCTGGCTGGAGAAATGCTTCTCGCGGCGACCAGACGGATTCTTTCACACGAACAAGGGCCTTGTAGTGATGGACAGCACGAGGGCACACATGACTGATTTCGTCAAGACCAACATCAAAGCGAAGAACTGCATCCCGGTCATTATTCCTGGCGGCGTGACAAAGATGCCGCAGCCACTGGACATTTCCGTGAACTGCAGCTTCAAAGGCGTCCTGCGGCGTTTGTGGGAGACCTGGATGACAAGCGGCGACCACAGTTTCAAGAAAACTGGGGGCATGAGGCACGCGTCATTGGGCGAGGTGGCCGAGTGGGTCAGTGAAGCATGGAACTCCGTCTCCGTAGGGGCTGTAACCACCTGTTTCGGAAAAGCCAGTAACCACCTGTTTCGGAAAAGCATTAGATCTAGTGATTGCCGCTCTCTTCCAAAGTGACTCTGAAGGCGAGGAATTCGACGGCTTTACCAAGTAGACTGTGTGGCAGTGATAATAAAAGTTTGGTTGACGTAGCCTAATTCAGTCATGGTTCCGTATCTTGCCTCACTCCAATAACACTTCAAGGTAAGTGGTAATACGTTTCTATCGTCTCCGTGGCTAGGCTTAGTGGGCCCGCCCAAGCTTTGTTGACAGGTTTCTGGCACGTTAAACTTTCGTTCGCTCAGCATGCGTACGCTTGAGTAAAGCTGGCCAGCTCATTTTGCGTTCTTTAGTTGCGAATGACCTGACTGCCCCTGCCAGAGAGTGCCATGCTCTAGGCATTTCTCGCTAATCTAAACGTCATTGTGCGTCAAACGGTACAGTATGTGTGAACCAGCCGATTACCAATGCGAAATTCCGGTCTCGCGGTACCGATCAGCGTAAAAAGAAAAGCGCAAACCATGCAAAGAGGTGTGACCCATATATACAAAGGTGCGACTAATATATAAACTTTTTTGTAAAAATGGCTCAATATACGGAAGTGCGACTTATACAACAGTGCAACTTATAGACCGGAGAATACGGTATTTGTTTTCGCTCCCGACGCCGTCGGCCCGAGTGTTCGGGGCGCGTGTTACCCGATCCGGGCAGTCGGCGCTCAGTGTCAGGCGCCAGCCAGGCGGCGAACAATGCACAAGCCGATCAGACAAGGAATTTGGTTCTGGCGATTGGAGAACTGACGGGGTGTTGGATTTACTGTCGGACGTTTATTGGACAGGTGTGCACCACGTGATCCTTTTCGGTTTTAAAACTATTGGTCGGTCCTGGCCAGAGGGAGAGAAGGACCTTTCCTACAAAGGCCCGTGTGGGGCGAGGGAAGTGCAGTTCGGTGCATGAGCTGGGTGCGCACGCGGACTTCGAGACGCGCAGCAATGATGCCAGGTCCCTGACTTTTGTGACAAATGTACAGTCAGTAATTATTTGGAATAATAAACACCTTGAAAATGTCAACCATCTAACGGCTCCTGGATTCGACGTCACCAACGGAAGACGCCGAGGACCATCGTCATCAGACAAGTACGAAGAACCAAAAGAAACTTTTTCGTGCCCGTCCCACATGGCGACTTCCGCCCACAGCCCCAGACCGGAAGTGCACCCGACGTAACGCCGCCGCAGCATGACGTAACAGAGATGAGTTGGTGCATAGATACCTTGTTTCGGTGGGTTGAGAAGTTCTCGGAAGTCTCCACTCACCTGGGAGATGCCGTCCAATCAGACCCTTTCAGAAGCTTCGGTCCTGTGCCACGGCGACAAACACTCGAGGCTCCTGCGGACCGTGGTCCCTGCTGCCGAGGACATCTGCACCAAAACAATACCGCTCTGTAACCATGGCAAACTGGTTCCCAGAATGCAATGCATGCATTGATGCATGCAGAGATTTACGAACAGCCACGTTTTCCAAAGTATAAGCCGTCAATTCTGTTCAAGGATTTCTGTCAATGTCATACGAAGCAATGCAATAGTAACACGATTTCTACAGTGCTCACTAAGCGGGGGTCCTCCCCGCAAAGGAGATATCTGTGTGTAGATAAAAAGTGACCAATTCGAAGCCGGCACAATACAACTTTGTGAAAGCGGTTCTTAAGTGAGGAGCTCTCCCAGGATCCAAGGACTGGCTTGGTTACAAGGAGCAAGTTATTAAACTCCATGGCCCACTCCGACTGCCATAAACGAAAGAGTGATCACTTAATTAATGGTTTAATGTCCCGATAGGGTAAGCTAGCTCGGTATTCAGAGCAGTTACCCGAGGATGCAGCAAACTTGTCTGCCTCCTCATTTTTTTATTTCGTTTTTATTTTTTTATTTACATATACTGCAGGCCCCACATGGGCCCAAGCAGGAGGGATAGCATACATAATAAATATAATAGTAATACATACGGCAACACATGAACACAAACGCGTACATATAATATAAGGCTGCGTTATACAATTTATCATACAGCATAAACAACACTTTATAACAGAGGTTTTCAAATGTGCGCATAAACAACAAAAAACTGCAATTAGGGACCAGACTGCCCCCAGAGAAAAAACATAAATTTCAAAAAGCAAGAAACAACAGCAGCAAACGAAAATAGGTTGTAATGTGATGACGGTGCTAGTATTAAAGATACACAAAAAAGATATGTCAGTTTCGAAGGCTTCGTTTGGTAACTTATTCCAATCTTCAATGGTTCTGGGAAAAAAATAATTCTTCTACAGATTAGTTCTTGCAAATATGGGGGTTAAGGCGAGTGAATGACGATGCCTCGTCGAGCATGTGTCAAGTTGTGAAATATATCTTTGTGGCTGAATGCCCAATCTATGAAAATAAAGAGAATAGAGAAATTTTAACCGAGCTATTTTTCGTCGTTGAGTAAGAGTGGGAAGGTTGGACAGACGTAACATGTCTGTTGGGGAGTCGAATCCATTAAACCGTCGGTAGATAAATCTCAGTGCTACGTTTTGTATCTTGTCGAGTTGTCCTATATCTTTCTTTGTGTAGGGATCCCGCACTGTGCTAGCATACTCTATAGCGGGTCGGACGATTGTCGAATAAGCAAGTTTTCTGAGTTCATTTGGTGCCTCGTAGAGTTTTCTTCTTAGTAGTCCAAACTTTCGGCGAGCGTTTGAACATATGTTATCAATATGTTTTGACCATTTTAAGTTACTAGTTAGTGTTACACCTAAGTATTTGTATTCTGACTCTTCATTGATGGATGTTTCTCCGATTGTATATTGAAATTTTAAAGGGTGTTTTTTATTTGTCATGCAGAGGTGAACAGTTTTGTCATAATTGATTGTCATTTTCCATTGTTCATTCCAACTCGTCAAATGATTAAGTTTATTGTTCAGAACTTCTTGATCTATGGGAGAGGTGATAGCGGAAAAAATAACAGAATCGTCGGCGAATAAGTGGACTGAACAGTCCGTGCCCAGGAAGGATACTAGATCGTTTATGTATATTAAAAATAACAATGGTCCCAGCACGGAACCTTGTGGCACCCCCGACGTAACCTTCAAAGTGCGAGAGTAACTTCCGTTAACGTCTACGGATTGGGATCTATTACGCAGATAAGCAGCTACCCTCATAATATACTTAAGTATATTATGAGGGATGGCAAGGTGATGTAGTTTAAATATAGTAATTTATCGTGGGGTACTTTATCGAAGGCTTTCGAGTAATCAAGAATATGATGTCTACCTGGCCGGCATGATCCAGAACTGTTGCAAACTCATGTACCGTGGTTACCAGTTGCGTGGCAGTAGAAAAACCCTCTCTAAACCCATGTTGCTGATCAGAAAGTAGATTATTTCGTTCTATGGTTGTTTTAAGATATTTTACCACTATATGCTCCATAAGCTTGCATGATAGACAGGTTAGAGATATCGGGCGGAAGTTAGACACCGACATGTAATCTCGAACATGATTGTAAACCTGAGACTGGGGCAGAAAGAGAACACAACAGAAGGTAGAAAAGAGGAGGCAACGTCTCAAAGCTTTTTTCTTTTCGACGGAGTGCTCTGGGAATAATCATTGGATACTGATAGGCCGGTGTTTTTCTAGCTTTTTGCAGTTATTTAAAACTTCCTGTTTCTCGTTGTAATTAAACAACTGCAGTATAACGGGCCTTGATTTTCCCTTCTTGTAGTCTACCGAGCCTGTGAATGCGCTCCACAGATGACACGGTTACACCTAGCTTTGTGGAAAATGTTTCGTGAATAACCTTCTGCTCCAGGTCGTTCCATGTTTCACCTCGTTGTTCAGGAAGTCCAAAAACAATGAGGTTGTTTCGACGAGATCGGTCTTCGTAATCTACAAGCTTTTTGTTTTGCTCGTGCAATGCCCTTTGAAGTTCTTGCACTGTACCCTCCGGAACAGCTAGTTTTCCCCCAGTTTCCCTGGTAGTTTTAACAACCTCATCTGACTGATCGAGTCTGGTGTTTATTTCATTTAAACGCTCGTCCTGCAGACGTATGCTGGTTTTTATTTCAAGAACTTCTTTAAACAGTTTACCCTGTTCATGTAGCACGCTTAGTACCAATTCCTTGAAATCGTCAGGACCAAGGTTGCTCTCAATATCACTGCCGAGTAACAGACACAACTTCAACCAACACTCGTTCAAACACTTCACACATTGGCTGGGGCACGGCAGCACAACTAAACAGTATGAACTTGGTTTAAAGGGAAGATGGGGAGCTTCTTGAAAAAAATGAGCTAGAAGTGAATTCTAGTGCATTTTTACCCCGTGAACCCGAATACCCAAACCTTTTGCTGCGCAAGTAGTGTGAAACGCGAGAAAACGCGAAAGAAAGTCACTGTACGTGACGTCATCGACGGATCTTTTGGCTGCCCAAGGCTAGGAGGCGGGGCTTCAGCCCTATTTTGAAATTGCTCTTATGGTTCTCCGGCGCGTCGCATTAAAATATAATTGTGATATCTGTTATTCTAAAGGCCAAATGAACGCAATTCAAGCGTTTTTTCTCAAATGCAGAAGTGCCCCATCTTCCCTTTAAAGCATTTAGTGCATGAGTCATAACTAACCTGCGGTATGAAGAAGAGGTTTTTAGGCATCGTGCTCCATGTGTTGCAGCCGTGCCGCCCTCTGAGCCAAGTTGCCGGGTGTTGTGGTTTTATAACCTCCCATGGTGACGTCACAGTCCCGTGGTGCCGTTGTCTCGTCCATGCGCAGTTGTTGATGCTCTTGTCATCCCCGAAAACGGTGATGACGTGCAGGTTCGTCGTCCCGGTTTCATAAGCTGGAAGATGCAGTAGCAGCAGAATCTGCGGTATGAAGAAGAGGTTTTTAGGCATCGTGCTCCATGTGTTGCTGCCGTGCCGTCCTTATTCCTTATTCCCACCTGACATGGAACCCCACAGAATTTTATATTGTGACCTTTACGTAAAGCTCAGTTAAGTTTACTTCTCCCATGTTCCACGAGCATATTCTTAGTGACTTTTAGAGAGCCTATTGCAGTAATGGCACTCTGAGAGTCCACAAATAATACGGCCCGTCTAGTTTTAGTATTCAGAACATAATCTAGTGCAAAAGAAACAGCATACATTTCAGCAGTAAATACACTCGCAAATTCATCAAGATGTTTTACTCTTACAAAAGGACCACAGTGCACTCCACAACCGACAAAAAATGAAGTCTTGGCACAATCAGTGTAAAAGTGAGCATAATCTTTCGATTTCTCTTCCAGCTCAAGGAATTCCTGTTGAATCGCAAAAGCTGATATGCTATTATTAAACTTGGTGGAAGTCCAGTCTCAAAAAACACGCACCACGTTCCATCGGGCAATGCGAACTGCATTCTGAATTAGGTTAAGTTCGTCAAGGTGAAGTTGGAGTGAGGAACGAAATTGCTCTATACGAAAACTTAAGATGCTTGGCTTATTTTCAAGGAGATGCTAGAATTGGGACGTTTGTACTGAATTTTATGTTGGGCTAACAGGTATAGCTAGGATGCTGGATGCATATGTTATACCCCATTCCCACGGACTGCCTTAAGGACCTGTAGCTTGGGTGCCTTAGATAAAAGGTTGAGCTTGGTTAATTCTTCAGTGAATTGAGCAACAGGAACGACAGTGTACTCCTGTTCTATTAAAAATGCCAGCAGGCTGGCGGGGCGGTGTCATTTTAATTCTTGTCAAATCAACTCTAAAGATGTCACTGGCAACACAGAGTTTACAAAAAGCATGAAACACCCGAGGTCTCTTCTCCTTCAAAATCTTTCACCCCACCACCGACTTGCGTTCACCCTCGACCTTTTCGGTGTGGACTATCGGCCCCCACACTCAAACGAGTTTGAGACCACTGCTATATGTCAGGCGAAGTTTCATTTTCACGGCTTTGTTTCGTCAACGAGACAAGCTCGCATCGCCATCCATGTACTACGATCACGAAAGAGATGCACATCACACGGAAAAAACAATATCACTTTCGAAACTTACTCGTGCTTGTCTCCCCTTTTTGTTCCTTTGCCTCTGCGTTTGCTTCTTTTTTTTTTTTCAGCGTGATTCCTTACAAGATAATTAACTTGTATTTTAGTTTTAAGTGAGTTGCGGATGACTTTCGAATTATGTTCGCAATATGCTTGAACATGGCTCAAAAAAAGACATGAGCCTAAGCTTCAAAAATTTTAAAAAATTCATTTTTCAATTTTGAGGTTTTTGGTTTTAGAAACTATTTATACACCCGTATACTAAATTTTCATAACCACGTGCCAGATAGTTACACTGATATAAAATATTTACAACACATTGCGAGGCACTAACAAAGTGCTGAAAATTGACTAACAAAGTCAATGTTTGAATGAATTTTTCTCAGTTCCGTTTGTTGCTGCAAATTTCGTACGAAGGAATCTTTTGTTCGAAAGTAAAATTATTCTGACAACACAATCAAGATGTTTCTGAACTGAAATTTACTGGGGAATCGGGCTATCTACTTTATTTTGTTTTAAGTTAAAGTCCTCATTGAGAAAATGCTATGTTTTCAAAAATTGACATAGGACAGTTATGCATTTCATATTTCGAGGTAATCACTCTTCCTGAAATATTTGCATCCGAGTTATAAAAACTAGATAGCCCAAAGTCTCACATCTCCCACTTTATATTCAAGCAATTAAAATGATGCTTAATAGCTTCATTTGCATAGTCATAGATTTCTTAACGAAAAGTGACACATCATCTTATGCAGGTATGTAAAGTTGTCCTACAGAGCTTAAAGTTTGCATAGTACACCTTCATCTGAAGTTAAATCTCTCCTGCAAATTTAATCCCGATCACTTGAGTAGTTCAGAAGATCAACCTCTAGCCAGTGTCCCCCTTAAACCTCTACACTTTCTCGTCACATTAATCGGGCACACAGCAGATAAACCGGTACAACTTTATTCATATGCCGTGTCTAGAGTGCCGTCCGACAGCGCTCTTGCGGAGCGTTCAAGTGCCTTCCGACGTCCCTTTACAGCCACATTCCAGTGCCATCCCTCCTAAAGTCACTGGACCCTGGGAAAGTAATGCCAAGCTCCGCGTATGGTCGTCACCTTGGTCTGTGAAATGAGCAATTTCTCCTTGCCCCCTCCGTTCTTGGTGAGCCGATCTAGATTCGCTGGTGACGGGTAGCTTTATGGAGACGTTTCTTGTATACCGAGATTTTGCTATCCACACACCGGCGAAACAAGCGTACACCTCCGTACCACCACCACATGCTGTGTCTGTGATTGGAGGCACTGAAAAATAAGTTTTACTGTTTTAAAATACGCAAGAAGAACAATATAGC
>JAZHYW010042567.1:0-13435 GCA_037355805.1 Ixodes ricinus | reverse complement strand
GGGTATTGAAAAGCATCCAGTTTTGCTGCAAAACTTAGAGCTCCCTAATGAGCAGCTTTCACTGCACTATTAGTTCCTATGACAACCTTTTAACTCCGAGAAAAGCCGGCAACAACTTGTTCGCGTTAACAGTGTCACGCTCCGTACATGTTTCAGGTACACCGGCTCTCGAAAACATGCCTGCCAACTCCTCCGAATTTTTTCGTAAAATGTACGAATTGGGACTAATTTTACTATTTTACAAATCTTGCTTCAAATTTTATAAAAAAAACTGTATAAAAACGAAACCTTTTTGTTCTTTTTTTTTTGTAAAATTGTTGTTGGTGGTATTTTGCACCACCACAAGAGGGTGATAGGTACCGTCCACGGCATAGTCGTGGTTTTTACTATCCGTCTATCTGGTGGCCACAGATCCAAAACCAATCCAAAGCCCAAAGCCTTTGTTCGCGTGTTCGGCGGCGCACGTTGGTTCGGAGTGTTCAGACGTGGTTGGGCCTCTCTGTTTCGGCCAGTTTCGAGGCGAGCAGTGCGGCGTCTGTGTGTGTTTGTTGCACGCGTAATCGTAGCATTCCCCTGGTTGCGGTGGCTTCGCGACGCAATGGCGAACTCCAAACATCAAAAGAGGTACTTTCAGGTGTTCCTGAAGTCCTACACGTCAGAATTCCCGTGCGTTGTGCCATCCAAAAGGGAGAGTAGTTTGGATTCTGTAGCACGTGCATGTGTGATGTAAGCGTTTCGCACGGTAGCAAGGCTGACATTAAGCTGCACATCGCTTTGCGCAACCCCCCTAATAAGGGGGGCTCGTCCTCGGAACCGAAAGACAATGGATCAGCAACCTAGACAAGTGACAGACTTCGTGCAAGCAATGCTCCGCGGCACCGACGGCTCAACACTCCAGAGACAGCAAGTCGTCACGCATGTGCGCGAGCTCCTGATGGTGGCGGCGATCAACCCGGCAGATCCCCGACCGCCACCGAACACGCTTTCCGCAGAATTACCCACGACACCCGCCACACAAATGTTCGTCTCCCTCGACCTACCAAAGTTCACGGGCTTTGGAGATATCCAGTCGCCCGAAGAATTTGTGGACCGGCTGAACTTATTCTGTCTCCTGAGCGCCATAAAACCCGAAGATCGCTTAACCCACATGGTTCCACCGGCACTCGAGGGAAGCGCGAAACTATGGCTTCAGTTCCAGAGTCTTTTGCCAACTGGGCGGCATTTGTCGCGGCATTTCGCAAGGAGTTTGCGCCAATCGACTCCAAGAAAAGGCTCAAGGAGGAGCTCCGCCAGTGCACCCAGCATCCTGAAGAGAATTTAAAACAGTTCATTTATGTCATTGCGGCCTATTATCAGCTTCTCAAGCAGACCGTCACGGAGGACCGAAAAAGTGAACCGCGTGCTTCGGCAAATGAACCCCCAGTTTCACGACATGGTGGAGGGCAAAACGTTCGGCAGTTTGGAAGAGCTGGCAAAGGCGGCCGATGGACTTATGAGCGAGTATGGCGCCGCCTGGAGTATGTGCCCCCTCCCCAATCCTGACACCCAAAAATGGAGGGACGCTTCAAGCTGAGGAAGACACCAAAACGGCCATCCCAATAAGTCAAAATGACATTGGGATGTTCACTAACCGCACAGACATCGCTGATGACGTCAAGAAATGGGCCTATTCTAAAGTATAGAGACCGTCACCAAACTATGAGTTTGATGTATCAGTGTCAAAAGGTGGCAAGAAACGCAAGTTTCAGTCCCATTGGCTGCAGCACTACAAGTGGCTTGCATATACTGATGTGCAAAAGGGCGCATTCTACAAGACGTGTGTCCTCTTTCACCCCAAAACGGGAGCTGGAAAAGGCTCTCACCAAGGGCGCAAGAGCCTTGTGACATCACCATTTACAAGGTGGAAAGACGCCATAAAGTTGTTTCAAAACCACTCAGGAACGGACTACCATAAGAGGGCGACTGCTGACGCCCAAAGCTTTCTCAATGTGTGCCTATCCTATCGCCCCATAACTGTAACATATGTTCTGTCCAGGCTAACAATGCAAATTGTGAAAAGGAGAGTAGAAGAGTGGGCAGAAAGTGTGCAGATCTTGGGAGAGCTCCAGAATGGTATTCTCAGGGATAGAAGACTCGAAGATAATCTATTCACTCATGCAATATATTAAAATAGCGCAGGGAAGTCAACGACTGTTATGGATAGCATTTCTGGATATACAGGGTGCATATGAGAATGGAAATCAGGATGCCATATGGGCTTGACTAAAGGCATCAGGTCAAGACATGAAATCAGTAAGGTTATTACAAGAGGTGTACAGGAACAACACGGTAACTTTAGCATGACAGAATGAAAACATAGGGCCAGCAGCAATAAAGAGGGGGCTTAAGCAGGAATGCCCACTGTCGCCTCTGCTCTTCACAATATACTTAACAGGAATGGAACAAAGACTAGAACAAAGTGAAATAGGCTTCGATTTATCTTGGGAGGGGAAAAGGTGAAGAGTATGATAAGATTGTATAAAATGTTTTCCCCCTCACTTCTAGCGAGTGTACCTCCTCTCCTAAGCCGGCGGCTGAGACTAGATAAGCAAGCATGCGCCGGAAGCCTGTAGCACTTCCATTCTGCACCGTCATGAAATAAACGTCTTCCATAACTACTGAAGGTAGTCCGCACCATCCTTGGGCAAGACACCACATATTGGCGACGAAGATGGGATTCTTCAAGCTTTAGAGCTGCTAATTCTCACTTAGCACCGCGGCCTCGTTCTCTGCCCAGGACAGCACAATTCCGTCAACCTTCCCAAGCATGTCACTGCAACTGGGGCAAGTAGAGCATTTTGACGATTCCACCAGCGATTGGTTTTCATACGAAGAGCGGCTCACGGCGTACCTTTGCGTTAACAAGGTTCCAGAAGAGCACCAAGTAGACAGCTTGGTCTGCCTCATCGGATCGAAAACCTACGACTTGTTAAAATCACTAACCGCACCAGCGGCACCGACAGCGAGGCCTTTCAACTTTTTGCTGGAAGTATTGCGAAATCACCTTTCCCCGAAACCCTCAATAATTGCAGAAAGAGCGAAGTTCCATAGAAAGAGCAAAAAGCAGCAGAAACGATCTCGCAGTTTGTCGCCGAGCTACGGAAGCTAGTCCAGACACATGAATTCGGAAATTTTCTAGACGAGTCCCTTCGTGACAGATTCATGTGTGGCTTGCAACGCGTTGATATTCAGCGCAGCTTATTAACGGAAGATAAGAGTGACATTGAAAAAAACGGTAGAACGTGCTGTCATTACAAGCGGCGTTGAAACACGCCACGGAAACACACGCAAAATCTGGCAGCATACCTGCCAACCTAGCAACACAAAAATTCATCCTCTTCACGGCGGCGTCTCCCACCAAGACGCTGTGTTCTGCTCTGTCTTATGAACATCCAGGTCATCTCAAAGAAGACCTACTTCAACAGCAAGCAGGCCATTTTGGTTCCAGCAGTTGTGAACAGGTGGTTATGATGCTATTTGATCATCTTCATTTGACAGGGTCTTGCACCTCCAATGCAGTGTTTCACAATGGTGTTTAGATCACTATGAAACATTTGAGTATTGCCTCCCACTGGTGTGGGGAGATGAGCAGGACATGCTGTCGAAGGAGCTGTGGGAACAGCAACTCTATCTTGCTGGTGACGGGAGATGCGACACTCCTGGCTACAGTGCAAAGTATCTGACGTACTCCCTGCATGTCCCCCATGTAACAAAATTCTGCGGCGAGGCGAGAAATAGATGCATTCCCTTATTACAATAACTCCATTTTGAGCTGATAATTCCATGAAACAGAAGAAACAAAAGGATAGTGTTATTTGCGACTAAAATTGGAAGGTCCTGAAAATTCACAGAAGCCTACCATAACGATCCGGACGTATAGCGGGGCCTTAGAGATAATATTTTCAGTATTAATGAAGTGAAATCAAGTTTTGGCACGATGTGGACACAAGTTCCTAACATTTGGGCTAAATGTAGCAGTGTATGCCCTTTAGCGTAGTTTGGCACAGCAATCACATCCCTGGATTCTGCTCACTATTCAGTCGTGACATCGCTTGGGCTGCAAAGCGTGTACGGCAGCTGCGATGGTTGACGTCAATACGTGAAAAGCGCAAGCACAATCGGACCAAGTGAATCAGGCAAAACAAGTCGGTAATGACCACTGGTAACAATGATCAATATCTTCTTGCATCTACTATTTACACCGAGCCTCACTTACACCAAACAGCCCTCAAATTAAGGACTTTTGAGGCCTGCACTTACTTTTTATCGCAACATTGTGTCTACTGGCCACTGTCAATTGAACGAGCAGACAGCAATTTGATTGATCCGACAGCGGTTTAAAAGTTAAGACAAACTGAACCTGGTCCCCGGGTCGTCTGGACAACTCTGACTTTCCCGCATTTATCTTTGGACAAAACAAATAAATCTGACGACCACAAGTATCCGTGAATTCAATCCAAAGTGCTTCCCACACAAGCATTCGTGCGCGAGGGTGCCTGGTTCCAGCGGCGTAGACTTTCCATTTTCCCGGGGGGGGGGCAGGCTGAAGTTCTCCTGGGGGAAGGGGGTTGCTCAGTTACTTTTTCGCCAAAACTGGAGATTGAAGCTTAACGGAAGCACGCTGGGATTCCATTTCCTATGTATTTTGTCGATAAAGGCAACGTGGGCGTTATTTTGTTTACATGCCACTACTAGAAGCTCGTTACATGGCAAGTAAACAGTGTCTCGGTAAGAATCATGGCGCGAACTCCGGGGGGGCTCTGCCTTTCCCTTTTCCGGATCTCACCAGGGAAAGCATGTAGCCCCGATGCCCCCCCCCCCGAAGTCTACGCCTACGCCTGGTTCCCTTTTACGGCACCTATCTACATTCTCGGATCAGAAAACACATGAAAACTGATCCTTCAAACCTCTTCCGGTTCTTTTGGTACAGACCCAGTCATGGAGTCTTGATGAGAAGGCAGTCTTTTTGGTCTGATTTCTTCCAAAACAACACAGGACTGCCTGTAAGGCCGCGGTAAATAGTGTGCATGTTGCGGTTGCTGCACCGGATGGGGTGCATTCTTTTATTACTGTATTTCCCAATGTATAAGTCGCGTTTTCTTTTTTTTTTTAAATTTGTGGTGCGTCTATACAAAGGTGCGACTAATATATAAACTTTTCAGTGAAAACGGCTTGTCTTCGCGTTGCGCTATCTCTCGTAGCGCGCCGTAACTAAGCAGCCATAGGTGCCGTTCTGCCGGTTTCCCCAGGATGCACTGCGGACCCTATCTTGGCTACCTTGCTTTCCCCGCTCTGGCCTCTGGCGCTCTGGCCATAATCGCCTTTGTTCCCGACTTGTTTCGTTGACGTCAAGCTCGTTTTGACGTCGCGCACCCGATCGAGTTCTGAGCATGCCGCCACCGGTAAAGCGGAGAAGTTAAACCGCGAAGCAGAAGTTATCTGCAGTCAACTATGCGACTGAAAATGGCAACCAAGCAGCCGGAAGGCATTTCAACATCAGCGAAAAAATTGTCCGGGACTGGCGCAAAGCTGCGAACGAGCTGCGTTCCATGAAGAGCTCTAAAAAGGCTAACCGCAGCAGAAAGGCGCGCTGGCCTCAGCTAGAGGATCGCCTGCATACGTGGATACTCGAGCATCGAGCAGCGGGCAGAGGACTTTCCACAGTGCAGGTACGGCTGAAGGCGCAAACATTGGCAAAAGATATGAATGTGGCTGACTTTGTCGGCGGGCTGTCTTGGTGCTTCCGCTTCATGAGACGGCACCAGCTAGCCATCAGAGCCCGCACAACAGTCTGCCAGAAACTTCCAGACGACTTCAAGGAAAAGATGGCGAGTTTCCAGGCATTCGTCAAGGAACAAATTCAAGCCTATGATGTTAGGCCTAACCACATTGTCAACATGGACGAAGACGGTCAGTGTATGAACGACCGGCCACGAGAAATCACATTTTTCCGTCTTGTTGGCCTGCTGCACTGATGGCACCAAATTGCCGCCCTATGATTATTTTTAAGAGAAAGACTATGCCTAAAGACAGTTTTCCGCCCAAAGTCGTCATCCAATGCAACGTGAAAGGCTGGATGGACACAGAGATGATGGGGCTCTGGCTGGACAAATGCTTCTCGCGGCGACCAGATGGATTCTTTCACACGAACAAGGGCCTTCTAGTGATGTACAGAACGAGGGCGCACATGACTGATTTGGTCAAGACCAACATCAAAGCGAAGAACTACATCCCGGTCATTATTCCTGGCGGCATGACGAAGATGCTGCAGCCACTGGACATTTCCGTGAACTGCAGCTTCAAAGGCGTCCTGCGGCGTTTGTGGGAGACCTGAACAACAAGCGGCGACCACAGTTTCACGAAAACTGGGAGCATGAAGCCCGCGTCATTGGGCGAGGTGGCCGAGTGGGTCAGTGAAGCCTGGAACTCCGTCTCCGTAGGGACTGTAGCCACCGGTTTCGGAAAAGCCGGTCTCATCGAATCTGCACCTGAGAGCGGTGCCGCTGAAGGCGACTACAGCAGCGAGCCTAACGACGACGAAGAGCCCATTGCATTAGATCCAGTGATCACCGCACTCTTCCAAAGTGACTCGGAAAGCGAGGAATTCGACGGCTTTACCGAGTAGACTGTGTGGCAGTGATAATAAAAGTTTGGTTGACGTAGCCTAATTCAGTCATGGTTCCGTATCTTGCCTCACTCCAATAACACTTCAAGGCAAGCGGTAATACGTTACTATCGTCCCCATGGCTAGGCTTAGTGGGCCCGCCCAAGCTTTGTTGACAGGTTTCTGGCACGTTAAACTTTCGTTCGCTCAACATGCGTACGCTTGAGTAAAGCTGGCCAGCTCATTTTGCATCCTTTAGTTGCGAATGACCTGACTGCCCTTGCCAGAGAGTGCCATGCTCTAGGCATTTCTCGCTAATCTAAACGTCATTGTGCGTCAAACGGTACAGTATGTGTGAACCAGCCAATTACCAATGCGAAATTCCGGTCTCGCGGTACCGATCAGCGTAAAAAGAAAAGCGCAAACCATGCAAACAGGTGTGACCTATACAAAGGTGCAACTAATATATAAACTTTTTTGTAAAAATGGCTCGATATACGGAAGTGCGACTTATACAACAGTGCGACTTATAGACCGGGAAATACGGTACTTGTTTTCGCTCCCGACGCCGTCGGCCCGAGTGTTCGGGGCGCGCGTGTTACCCGATCCGGGCAGTCGGCGCTCAGCAACAGGCACCAGCCAGGCGGCGAACAATGCACAAGCCGATTAAACAAGGAATTTGGTGCTGGCGGTTGGAGAACTGACGGGGTGTTGTATTTACTGTCGGATGTTTTTGAACAGGTGTGTACCACGTGATTCTTTTCAGTTTTAAAATTATAGGTCAGTCCTGGCCAGAGGGAGAGAAGGACCTTTCCTACAAAGGCTTGTGTCGGGCGAGGGAAGTGCAGTTTGGTGTATGAGCTGGGCGCGCACGCGGACTTTGAGGCGTGCAGCAATGATGCCGGGTCCCTGACTTTTTGTGACAAATGTACAGTCAGTGATTATTATACTAATAAACACCTCGAAAACGTCAACCATCTAACGGCTCCTGGATTCGACGTCACCAACGACGCCGAGGACCATCGTCATCAGACAAGTATGAAGAACCAAAAGAAACTTTTTCGTGCCCGTCCCACATGGCGACTTCCGCCCACAGCCCCAGACCGGAAGTGCACCCAACGTAACGCCGCCGCAGCACGACGTAACAGAGATGAGTTGGTGCATAGATACCTTGTTTCGGTGGGTTGAGAAGTTCTCGGAAGTCTCCACTCACCTGGGAGATGCCGTCCAATCAGACACTTTCAGAAGCTTGGGTCCTGTGCCACGGCGACGAACACTCGAGGCTCCTGCGGACCCGGTCTCTGCTCCCGAGGACATCTGCACCACATCAATACCACTCCGTAACCATGGCAAACTGGTTCCCAGAATGCAATGCATGCATTGATGCATGCAGAGATTTACGAACTGCCACGTTTTCCAAAGTATAAGCCGCCATTTTGTTCAAAGATTTCCGTCAATGTATCGTACGAAGCAATGCAATAGTAACACGATTTCTACAGTGCTCACAAACCGGGGGGTCCTCCCAGCAAAGGAGATATCTCTGTGTAGATAAAAAGTGACCAATTCGAAGCCGGCACAATACAACTTTGTGAAAGCGGTTCTTAAGTGAGGAGCTCTCCCAGGATCCAAGGACTGGCTTGGTTACAAGGAGCAAGTTATAGACCATTCGATTGAGCGCTCTCTGGGCGGCACCATTTTGTTCGACAGCAGCACCCTCTCCATACATCCGGGAAATTCAGCGGGTTCGGCGGGATAAAACGAGAGAGAGGGTACGGGCCCGACTCCGCTAGCAGACGACAAACCGGGAGGTTGCCATTCTCCATCTTTGGGCTGTATCGGCAGGCTGTACGGAACATCGAACTCTCGCTCGTGGCTGCCGTTGTGAAGTGGTTCGCGTTCTTAGAATAGTTATGGCTACTCCAAAATCAGCCTATAGCTTTCTGTTGTTCTATTTCGGTAAATAATCAACTAGCACGTCTTTTTTCCGCTACTTAAATAGCAGTTGAGTCAGCCGGCAGTACTACCCTCAACTACTGCGTATATTGCGGCAGGAGAGCACGTTTTTATTTATTATTTCAGACTTCCACTCATGGTCGCTAAAGGGCTACACTAGTACCAATTTTGTATAGTAAAGAAAAGGTACAGCAACCGGACTTACTTTTCGCCGGAGAGACCAGCCAATCTGACACAGTTTTCCCTATTTTTTATTTGCACGCAGGTAACAGCGCAATTGGACCCTGTTAGTGTTTATCTAGCATAGTATTACACGATAACTGGCATATCAAAATCTGCGCATCTGCGCTTGAAATTTCCAAAATGACGCGATTTTAAGCAGAGTTTGCACGCCGGCCGGATGCTAACTACAGCCCACTCGACGGAGCAAACGACATGCGGGGAGAGGGGAGGGCATTTTTTCTCTCTGTTACCCTCTCTGCTATGACCCTAATGGAACGGTCTATTAAACTCCATGGCCCACCCCGACTGCCATAAACGAAAGAGTAATGACTTAATTAATGGTTTAATGTCCCGATAGGGTAAGCTAGCTTGGTATTGAGAGCAGTTACCTGAGGACGCAGTGAGCCTGTCTGCCTCCTCATTATTCCTTATTCCCAGCTTACATGGAACCCCGCAGAATTTTACATTGTGACCTTTACGTAAAGCTCAATTAAGTTTACTTCTCATATGTTCCACGAGCATATTCTTAGTGACTTTTAGAAAGCATATTGCAGTAATCGCACTCTGAGAGTCCACAAATAATACGGCCTGTCTAGTTTTAGCATTCAGAATATAATCCAGTGCAAACGACACAGCATACACTTCAGCAGTAAATACACTCGCAAATTCATCCAGATGTTTTACTCTTACAAAATGACCACAGTGCACACCACAACCAACAAAAAAATTAAGTCTTGGCACCATCAGTGTAAAAGTGAGCATAATCTTTCGATTTCTCTTCCAGCTCAAGAAATTCCTGTTGAATCGCAAGAGCTGATATGCTATTATTAAACTTAGAGGAAGTCCAGTCTCAAAAAACACGCACCACGTTCCATCGGGCAATGCGAACTGCATTCTGAATTAGGTTAAGTTCATCAAGGTGAAGTTGGAGTGAGGAACGAAATTGCTCTATACGAAAACTTAAGATGCTTCGCTTATTTTCAAGGAGATGGTAGAATTGGGACCTTTGTACTGAATTTTATGTTGGGCTAACAGGTGTAGCTAGGATGCTGGATGCATATGTTATACCCCATTCCCACGGGCTGCCTTCAGGACCTGTAGCTTGGGTGCCTTAGATAAAAGGTTGAGCTTGGTTAATTCTTCAGTAAATTGAGCAACAGGAACGACAGTGTACTCCTGTTCTATTAAAAATGCCAGCAGGCTGGCGGGGCGGTGTCATTTTAATTCTTGTCAAATCAAATCTAAAGATGTCACTGGCAACACCGAGTTTACAAAAAGCATGAAACACCCGAGGTATCTTCTCCTTCAAAATCTTTCACCCCACCACCGACCTGCGTTCACCCTCAACCTTTCCGGTGTGGACTATCTGGCCGCCACACTCAAACGAGTTTGAGACCACTGCTACATGTCAGGCGAAGTTTCATTTTCTCGGCTTTGTTTCGTCAACGAGACAAGCTCGCATCGCCATCCATGTACTACGGTCACGAAAGAGATGCACATCACGCGGAAAAAAACAATATCACTTTCGAAACTTACTCGTGCTTGTCTCCCTTTTGTTCCTTCGCCTCTGCGCTTGCTTTTCTTTCTTTTTTTCAGCATGATTGCTTACAAGATAATTAACTTGTATTTTAGTTTTAAGTGAGTCGCAGATGACTTTCGAATTATGTTCGCAATGTGCTTGAACATACTCAGTGATGGAAGCGGCATTTGACCCTTCAGAGCAGGTTCTGTAGCAGGCAAAATATTTGTTTGGAGCAGGCACTCACGCTTTTGGAGCAGATGCCAACGTCTGTTAGCATATCACAATAAATTTAAAAAAAAATTATTGCATCGCTAAATGAGTTTATTTTTGATAATGACTGAGCGTTTGTCTTTGATACTGGAGCGTATTACTTATTACCTTTTGTAATAAGAACCAATAGGGCACAAAAAGTACTTAGAGCTTTCTTTTTAGAAAAAAGGCTCAGTTCAGAGTAGGTTCCATTTACAATGGGTACTAATCAAATTAACGAGAAATGAATCACACTTCAGTTAGGATAAAGCCTCCCTCCCCTCCCATTTTTACACCCGGTAGTTTATTTAACCTGTATCGTTTCTGTAAAATGCCACCAAGAAACCAACATAATCGCTAACACGTCTATCAGTGAAAATGCGCCTCCCAAATTTGATTGTTACCAAACTCGAGACTTACTGAAAAAAAAAACACAAAAAAACAGTTACCCAAAATCATTATGAAAACCTACTCTTGCGCATACATTTATACAAATAAAGCACCGTTTTTTTTTGTTTTTTTCAACGCAGCATTTGAAAACAAGGTCATATAATCCAGATAAAAGAATGTGGACCTGCAATAGACCCTTTTCCCAAGTTCAGTGCCATCTGGTGGTTCGTATAGCAGTTTAGGTTTTGCCATATCAATGGCGGAAATGAAATTGTATCGGCACCGTCACTTTCGCAAGTCAACGGCACGCGAAGAATTGTTCAATGTGAGTTCTTTCTCGACCACT
Source organism: Ixodes ricinus (assembly GCA_037355805.1). Classification (NCBI taxonomy): domain Eukaryota; kingdom Metazoa; phylum Arthropoda; class Arachnida; order Ixodida; family Ixodidae; genus Ixodes; species Ixodes ricinus. Next base: position 2,110 of record JAZHYW010042567.1, on the reverse strand, counting down.
TTCAGTTCGATGGTGACCAAGAACCTGCAGTCAGAACAAATCTCCAACCCACACCGATGCCTCGAGAACATTCTATACACCAAAGAGCTTTAAAGCCGATTGTGTGCCGTCCACAGATTGACTGAAGCTGAGTTATTAGATATGAACGCTTACGTAGCTCTTGTGTTCCACTCCTACGTCGCGTCGTACAAACCCTCCGAATGTACAGGCCTCGCAACATCCGCTTAGGAGCATCTTCAACGTCCTCCTTCATCAGTCACTAGAAGGCCGCCATTGGTATGGCACAGATGCCGTTCCACAGATGATGATAGTGATCAAAGTGGCCAGACTGAATTTCGGAAAGGGTCTATAGTACTAAGCATAATTTACATGTATATCGTGCTAAACCAGAGGCTCACCCATGCCAGCAGCTACTCCGAACACTCCGGTGCAAGGCAGTGAAGCTCGACGCGCGTGGGGTGGTGAGAGGCGCCATGGAGGGCATACGGCAAACACAGGCACGTAGCCAGAATTTTGTTTCGGGGGGGGGCCCGCCCATGACAAAATGTTGTATGAGGGGGAGGGGGAGAGGAGGTCCCAGCAAAATTGAAGATTTCAGGGGGCCCCGGGCCCCATGGGCCGCCCCCTGGATACGTGCCTGGGCAAACATAAAATCAGCAGAACCCATCCTTTGGGAATGATTATCTACGTTAATGCGAATAGCATCAAACGGTGCAGAGTTATGCGCGTTCGTCAGGTGGCCGGCACACTCTAGATACGCCAGCCCACTCTTGAGGCGATTCTAAATTTGTTGACACTTTCACAGCCCTGCGCACGATCTCCGCAGCCCAGCACGTGCGTTTGTGTCACTTAGGAAGGCGAGCAAAGCACGCGCCATACGCACAAACACTCAAAATGGTACCGACCAGACTTTCTGGCGTCTCAGCTAGTCTCAACCAATGGTACTCTAAACGGTTGTTTATATCTTTACCATGGGACGCGCTTTACAGCGCTGTCACAGCTACCGGTGCGCGCGCGTTCCATGCACGAGGGCTCATTCCGCTCTCGTGAGGCTGAGCACGGCCGCTACATCACCCTCTCCCGAGCGCGGGAGAGGGTGAGCTAGCGGCCGTGCTCAGCCTCACGAGGCGGAATGAAGCCCTCGTGCATGGGGCACGCGCGCACCGTATGTGACAGCGCTGTAAGCGCGTCTATGGTAAAGATATAAACAACCGTTTAGAGTGCGTTGAATGACTGCCTTCATAGCTCTGTGGTTAGCGCGTCTGCCTGCTGATCAAAGGGTCAACGGTTCGAATCCCAGCCGGCGCCGGTCTTTTTTATTTATTTATCGACCCGCGGCGTAAGAGGTTAGATAGCCAGATAGATAGATAGATAGATAGATAGATACATAGACGAAAAGTGCGTGAAGTATCCAAAGAATGCTATTCGCATTAATAATAAACTGATCTCACCAGGAGTACAGGAGCCTGGTTCTGTCTTATCGCAGCAGCCGCCATTATACTGTGTGTTCGCAATGTTTTGTCGCGACTTTTGGCTCCTGACATCGCCGACATCGTCCGTAATTTGAGAGGATGTCGGTGATCAAGCCGTTACGAATCAACAGGCCAACGCGGTGGTTGAGCAATCTTCATTGTTTCACCTTAATTTAAAGTGCAGCCGACGCTACGAGCCAGTCGGATTAGCCAAACAAGGTCAAAGCGCGACATCGAGGCATCCAACCATCTCACTGTACGTGTTCTTTCATCAAATAAACCTATCAAATGCATCAAATGTCCCGTGACTTGCGCTTTTACTGTGTGTTCGTGTTGTATATGTTCGATCCTTCGACTGTGCTCTGACCTTAGATGAAACACAGTATACGGTGAGTAGAGACGCTGTGAAATACATATTTCTACCGTTTTTCTTTGTTTCTCCATCTTTAAATATTAAAGTAAACCAATAAAAAAACTTTTTTTTGCACATCTCGGCGCAGGCGTGGCGCAATTCTTAGCCAAAATGGCACTTTGGCGCAAGATGTACCAGACTTTCACTCAAGGCGCAATTTGGCGCAAATGGCTAGCACTTCCATCCCTGCATACTTAAAAGAAAACATAAGCCTAAGCTACAAAAA
>JAZHYW010042566.1:0-36982 GCA_037355805.1 Ixodes ricinus | reverse complement strand
GCCCCCTCCAGTCCACCCGTCGATGGCCGCCAGCCTCGGCGGGCAACATTGTTCACCGCGCATAATAAACGCCGGGAGCGCACGCCGCCCCGGTCAGTCATCGTCCACCCTCAACCAGGCTGCAAGTCGTCTCTCTCTCGGCGGGTGCTTCGGCCCCCTTCGTCCACGTTCCAGAAAGTTCGTGACACTGGCGACGAGGAACCGTGGCACTGGAGGCCAACAACGTGCACGGTTCGGCCCACGCCGCCGAGAGAGTCGCAACTCCGCCACCCGCTCCTGTCGCCATGCCGCTCTACGGGAGGCTCGAGCCGTTCGAGGGAGATGGGTCCGCCTGGCCTGTCTACGAAGAACAAGTCCACGTGTTCTTCCGGGCGAACGACACGCCCGAGGCGAAACGACGGGACATCTTCTTGGCCAGCTGCGGGACCCGCGTCTTCAGTCTCCTGCTCGACCTCCTCAAGCCGGCCACGCCGCACGTGAAAACGCTGGGTGAGCTGCTCGCCACGCTGCGCTCGCACTTCAGCCCGGCGCCGTCCACGCTTATGGAGCGGTTCCGCTTCAACAACCGGAGCCGCCGGGACGGGGAGACCCTCGGGCAGTTCGTCGCTGCGCTACGAGGGTTAGCGAGCACCTGCGCCTTCGGCGACCAGTTGGACTCGCTACTCCGGGACCGGTTCGTCTGCGGCATCAACAACCACGCCATGCAGACGCGACTCCTGGAGCTCCCCGACCCCTCGCTGGACGACGCGGTGAAAGCAGCGCAGGCGATGGAGGCAGCAGCAAAGGACGCCAGCGAGATTGCGGGTGCGGCCGGCTCACCGTCGGCGGAAGCGGCGGTGAACAAGATGGCGACACGGAGCGGTGCCTGCAGCCGCTGCGGTGCTGCCCACTCCCCCTCACAGTGCCAGTTCGTCCAAGCACAGTGCTTCACGTGCGGGAGAACTGGGCACCTCGCACGTGTCTGCCGAGGGGGAGGACGAGCGGCGGCCAGCAGCAGGAGCAGCGGCAGCAGCAGCCTGGTTCAAGCCCGGGTTCCAGCCAAGCCCGCGGCCAGGGTGGCCGTCGCAAGAGAACGCGGCGGGGACGAGCGGCGCCAGGACCGGGTCCCTCCTCAACGAGACTCCACGTCGTGGCCGAGGACCCGCAGATTTTCGACGTGTGGCAGACGAATAAGCCTCCATCGTCTGTGCCACCTTACTTGGTGTCTGTCGAAATCTGCGGGCACCCCATCACCATGGAGCTGGACACAGGGGCCAGCGTGTCGGTCATGGCCGGGAAGCTGTTCAAGCGGACCTTCCCCGGCGTGTCCATCGAGGCGTCGGACGTCATGCTGCGCAGCTACACCGGGCAGCTTTCCCAGGTCCAGGGTCGGGCCCAAGTCAGCGTTCGCCTTGGCGACAGGGAGGCAATCCTTCCCCTTTATCTAACCAAGGGGTCGTCGCCGACGCTGCTGGGCCGGAACTGGATTCACTCGCTGGGTGTTCGGCTGCCGGAGTACCAGGAAGCTGCGCTGCACGTGGTGAAAGACGTCCCGAGCCTCCTGACCGACTTCCAGTCCCTGTTCCAGCCGGGGGTGGGCACCTTCGCCGGCACGACGGTCGGCATCCACGTACCCGAGGGAGCCCGGCCTCGTTTCTTCAAGCCGCGTCCGCTGCCGTTCGCCCTCAAGGACGGGGTCACCCAGGAGCTGCAACGGCTGCAGCGAGAGGGTATCCTGGTGCCCGTCAAGACCTCCGAGTGGGCCGCACCGATTGTTCCAGTCCTCAAGCGAGACGGCCGCGTCAGGATCTGCGGGGACTTCAAGGTCACCATCAACCCCGTCGCTACCGTCGAGAAGTACCCGCTGCCTAGGATCGAAGATCTCTGGTCGGCTCTGTCCGGGGGACAGAAGTTCTCCAAGCTCGACCTTCGAGATGCCTACCAGCAGCTGGTGCTCCAGGATGCCGCCCGGAAGTATGTCACCATATCGACTACCATGGGACTCTTCCAGTACACGCGCCTACCGTTCGGCGTGGCCTCAGCCCCAGCCATCTTCCAGAGGGAGATGGACAACCTCTTCAGGGGCATGAGGCACGTGGCGGTGTACTTGGACGACATCCTGGTGACCGGTACCGACGACGGGGACCACCTGCAGAACCTGCGCAAGGTCCTGACACGACTGCAGGACGCCGGTCTCAAGCTGAGGCTGGACAAGTGCGTGTTCCTGACCCCCAGCGTGGAGTACCTGGGACACATCATCTCCCAGGCTGGCCTGGCCCCGGCTCCCCGCAAGATTGAGGCCGTGCTCAAGGCGCCGAAGCCCAAGAGCAAGAAGGAGCTTCAGAGCTACCTCGGCCTCATCAACTTCTACAGGAGGTTCCTGCCCAACCTGTCGACGCATCTAGAGCCGCTGCATCGTCTGCTTCGCGATGGTCAGCAGTGGGCCTGGAAGAAGGAGCAGGACTTGGCCTTCCAGCGCAGCAAGGAGCTGGTCATCAAGGCTCCAGTGCTGGTCCACTTCGATCCGGCCAAGCCTGTAGTCCTCACCGTGGATGCGTCGCCGTACGGGGTAGGAGCCGTCCTGTCGCACCGGGGTCAGGATGGTCAGGAACACCCTGTGGCGTTTGCTTCTCGTCGACTTCATGCGGCGGAGCAACGCTACAGCCAGCTCGACAGGGAAGGCCTGGCGCTCATGTTCGGGGTCGGGCGCTTCCACCAGTACCTGTGGGGCCGGCAATTCGAGGCGGTCACGGACCACAAGCCGCTGTTGGGGCTGCTGGGACCTGACAAGGCGGTTCCAGTGCAAGCCTCGCCTCGTGTGGTACGCTGGGCCTTGACGCTGGCTGCCTACCGCTACAAGCTGGTCTACCGCCCTGGGAAGGACCTGGGACCTGCCGACGCCCTGAGCCGCCTGCCCCTGCCGGAGGTGCCTGCTGCCGTTCCAGAGCCAGCTGACGTGTTCCTGCTGGAGCGGGCCTACCCGGGGGTGCTCACCAGGACTGCGGTGGCGCAGGCGACCAGCCGGGACCCGGTCCTGTCTCAGGTGGTCAAGGCGGTATCCCGAGGGGAGGAGCTGCGTCACCAGGCCTACAGCCACAAGACCACCGAGCTGAGCTTGGAGCAGGGCTGCCTGCTGTGGGGTTCCAGGGTGGTGATTCCACAAAGTCTCCGGGCCAAGGTCCTGGAGTTGCTGCACGCGGGGCATCCTGGCGTGGAGAAGACCAAGATGGTGGCACGGTCGCACGTTTGGTGGCCTGGCCTGGACCAGGACATCGCTGCACCAGGTGCAAGGCTGCCAGGTCTGCCAGGAGAACCAGCGAGCCTCGCGTCATGTGGAGATCACCCCCTGGCCGTTCCCACAGAGGCCCTGGTCCCGCTTGCACGTGGACTATGCGGGACCCTTCAAGGGCCACTACTTCCTGGTGGTAGTGGACGCCTTCTCGAAGTGGGTGGAGGCACTGCCAGTCACCACTCCGTCGGCGAGCGCGACCATTGCGGCGCTGCGGCAAGTCTTCGCGGCGCAGGGATTGCCGGACATTATTGTGTCCGACAATGGTCCCGCTTTCGCCAGCGCCGAGTACCTGGAGTGGCTGCAGAAGAACGGGATCCGCCGGATGCTGGTTCCGCCGTACCACCCCGCTTCCAATGGTGCTGCCGAGCGGGTGGTACAGACCATCAAGGACAAGCTCAAGAAGAGCCAGCCCGGGGATTTCCGGACGCAGGTGGCCCGGGTACTGTTCCAGTACCGGACCACACCCCACGACGTCACTGGCCGTGCCCCCTGCGAGCTTCTGCTGGGCCGGATGGTCAAGACACCCTTGGACGTCTTGCATCCAGACCTCCGGTCCACTGCGCTCCTGAAGCAGCTGAAGCAGAAGCTGGCTGCTGACCGAGGGTGCCGTCCCGGGCCTTTGCCGGAGCCGGGAGCGTCGGTCTACGCCAGGAACTTCCGTCCTGGCCCACCCTGGTCTGCCGGACATGTGGTATCGCCAGCGAGCGCCTCGTCGCTGCTCGTCCGCATGCCCGACGGGACCACCTGGCACCGGCACGCCGACCATGTCAGGCCTCGCCTCGGGACCGGGCTTGTACCCTCGGCCGTCACTTCGGGAGAGCAGCCAGCAGGGGGACCAACGACAGCACCCGTCTCGGCCAGTGGAGCGCCACCCACCACGGAGGCGACAAGAGTCGCCAGTCCTGTGGCACCAGTGGGACCGGTGCCACTCTCGAATCCGGTCCCTGCGGCTCCACCGGGTGGAGCGCGACCGGTCACAGGCAGCGCCCGGCGTTGCCACACCCGGCCCGTCGACACCAGCGACCAGGCGGAGTACGCGGCAGCGAAGGCCACCTGACCGCTACTCGCCGGGGTAGCCTTCGCCGTCGACCGGCCAGGACTTGGCACGACCAGACGCCGAGTTGGTGTCGGCCGTGTGTGTAGTTATTTATGTATTTTGTTTTTTAGAAAAACAAACTGGGGGGAGGGATGTCACCAGTAGGTAGCGCCCCCTCCAGTCCACCCGTCGATGGCCGCCAGCCTCGGCGGGCAACATTGATCACCGCGATAATAAACGCCGGGAGCGCACGCTGCCCCGGTCAGTCATCGTCCACCCTCAACCAGGCTGCAAGTCGTCTCTCTCTCGGCGGGTGCTTCGGCCCCCCTTCGTCCACGTTCCAGAAAGTTCGTGACAGTTATCAACTAAAATAAAATCACATGCTCAAATCAATAGGAATTTCACTTTTTCTGGGGGTCAGCTGTTTTGCAATAACCTGGCTATGGGAGGTGCTCATTTTGGGCACACAGGTACTAGGCCACCACCGCAACTTGACTAGAAACTTGTTATACCAAACCAAAGTGGCATAGGGATAAAAGGTGGAAATTTCATTTGTCACCGTAACTCAATGGAAAAAAAGTTTTGGACGTCGCTGGCTCCAAAGAGGATAGCACTTGTCGTGGGAGGTCGACACTTTACAGATAGGAAGGGACCAGTACACTAGACATTCAATTCGAACAACTTTACGTAAGATGGTTCGGAAGCAGAGAAAAAAATCTGTCGGCTAACGCAGAATTTGGACGTCCGAAGGCACCTGCGGACAGCTGTTACGTAATAACCTGGCTGTGCCAGGCAACTGATACCTGATAATCTGGCTGTGCCAGGTTTTTTTACGTAACAGCTGTGTCTTAGTCGCAGACATCCTGTCCGTCGGTGCGAATCTCGAAGGCCTCCAGAGCGAAATGACGAGAACATACCTGGACATGTTTGTTGCTACGCAAATGCCCGATTGCCTCCAGCAAAATAGCATTCAGCTTGACATATTTCGGGGCGACATGGCTGTTGGAAGACTAGTTGTTGCGATCACTCATCTAGCAGCACTTTATAGGAGCTGACATCTCCAAAAAAACATTTGCACGTGCAAGCAAAAAAGAAAAAAGCACACTAAGAAAGCAAAGAGGAAAACGAAAGTAACAAAGTGCGCTATGAAAGTCAAAACCCCGCGTCGCTTTCTATCACTAACACCTGCGACAGCTGCTAAACACACACTACTTCACTTCAGGAAGTCTCACTCAAGCACTTAGGTGAACACGAAACACTGGTCACTTCGGCGAAACGACTAGTCGAAGTAGGCGAGACAGGCGGAAGCAGAGACTTTGACGGTCATGAAAAGAATGGCAAAGCTTTTGTTTGTTATGGTGTGAATCCAAACGGAAGTGCCCGTCTTGTAAACCTTTTGTAAAGAATAATAACTCTCATTACATGGGCTATTCTTTAAACGTAAAAATATGCCGCTCAAAAGGAAATTACAACATATCACAAAGGTTTAACAACCAAGATCTAAGCTGTCAATCAATCTTTTAGCCAATGAGAAGATCGCACGTCACTCCGTGACGTATAGAAGCCCCTCCGTGAGCTATAATACCAACTTTGTGGCGCGCGATTTAGAACAGACAATATAGCCGCAAACTAAAATCAGTCTCCCGCAATAAATATTGCTGTAAAATTGTTTTTTGTTTTTTTTTCGGTAAAATTGTTTATGAGACATGTTTAAAAAAACTTATTTTTTCTTTGCAGTTGACCTTTAACAAAACTAACCGGGAAAAGGGTGCCGACTATTCTGCCTTGGAGCCCAGAGGCAGAGAGAGCATTTGCGGGCTCGAAGCGACCATGCTGTCGACCCCTGATCTCTAAGAGCCATACCAGTTGTTCATGGAAGCATCCGCCCGTGCAGCTGGGGCATGCCTGGTGCAGGTCAGAACCGATGGGAAAGAGCTGCCAAAATTGTTCATAAGTCACAAATTCACTAATACGCGGATGCGTTGGGCCACTGTCGAGAGTGAGGCCTTTGCCATTGTACGGGCACTCCAGAAGTTTGATACGCGAGTGTTCAGCACATCGGCGAACATGCAGTCGGACTGCGACCCTTTCGCATACCCCGCCACGACCCGGCCGACAACCGCAAAACGGGTGTCCTGGACCCTCACTTTGCAGCGGTGCGACGTAGCGATAACACATCAAAAGGGATCGCAGCATCTTAAGGGGGAACGGGTCTTTGGGCCCAATATATTTGCAAAAAAACTATCTTACATTTTTATTATTTTTGAATTCTTTATACCCTCCTGGATATATTGACCACACTTGACGTCCAGAAAATGTGTCCGTTTATATAAAAACTGTTATTTATTAGCTAAACAGGCGAGGCCCGCTCGCCAAAAAAAAAAATGCTCCAAAATCCTCGACATTGCACCATCTGTCAACCAGTCTGCAGAGCACTACCATCTTGGTCTTGTTTCAAAGAGCGTCTCTTTGGCTTGCTTTCTCGCCAAACACGAGCACCCTACGCCACGTAGTATAAAAATACAAAGCAAAACGCAAAAACGAATAAAGCTATGCTATTGGTCCTTCGCCGACACGTGACTAAATGGCCGCTTTGGGTTGTAGCACGACTACTTCCGGTAACATCCGATCCAAACGTGGGCCACGCCATCTCGTCAAGGCCGTCGTTTCGCGCTAATCGTCGCTATGCCTAACCCTAGACAAAGCCCGCATCAAAAATTTCAAACCGTGCATAAGTTCGGAAAAAAGCGAAAGAAATGTGCAATGCGTCGGCAGGAAGGGTTGTCTCAATCAACGGAGGAGAGGATCACGGATCCCCTCGCAATGACGGAAAGCCTGCTGACGACAGAACGTGAGCCGGCGAGTAAGACGGCTGCCGCTGCGGCGATTTCGGAACCGCCCATCTCCCCCGTTCCGGACAGCGGAGGCGGCCGCACGAGGATCGACTCAACGTTCCTCACAAGTAAAGATCGCGTAAATCTCCAGCGACAAGCACAAAAGAAAAACCCATTGAACTTTCGTCGACTTCTGCTACAGATCGCAAGATGAAGATGCTCACGACCAAGTGTGATGCTGCTCCAAGTTCGTCACCCCTGACATACACGATGTCGATCTTGACGCAGTGAACAGTTCACTGGAACTTACTCCGTGCCGGATGTGCCGCGGATCAGTGAGCATTGAAAGGGACACGCATGACTTCGGGCTAGCTGTGAAACTGAAAATGCACTGTGGCAACTGTGGCGATATTGGATCCGAATGGAGCTCGCGACAAGTCGGGGGTGAAGTGAACTGCAACCCCTTCGCGATCAACCTCCTCGCGGCGCGTGCTATGCAGGGCAGTGGAAACGGTCAAACGGCACTGAACGACATTTTCGCTGATCTGGGAATATCCCACAGAGGTCTCCAATATAAGACCTTCCAACACTACCTGAAGACAAAGCTACACTCAGCAGCTAAAGAAGCCTGCAAGAAGACTCTGACTAAGTGTGCAACGGCAGCGAAGGAAGTGTATGAAGAACTGAACTTTGGAAATCCGGGGAATATTGCCATTTCTTTCGATGGCACATGGCACACAAGAGGACGCTCATCCCGCATAGGGGTGGCCACAGTGATTGAGCTGTTCTCAGGCTACGTTCTAAACTATGTTGTCTTGTCCAATTTCTGTCTTGGCTGCAAGTGTGGGCCACAATCAGGGAACCCAGAGTATAATGAATGGAAGGCTTGGCACTTGTGCCAGAGAAACAAGACATGCAAGGCAGGTCAGATGGAGGTCGAGGCGGCACTGATTCTTTTTCAGCACTCGCTCTCTCTCCATGGCCTAAGGTACACAACAATGCTTTGCGACGGCGACAGCAGATCCTACCACCCCATCGAGTAAGCCAAGGTGTATGGTTTCATTGAAGTGGAGACAGAGGACTGCACAAACCATGTGCAAAAGCACATGGAAACCGCACTCTGCAACCTCGTGCAAAAGCACAAGCAGGACGACGGAGGGCGCATCAGTGGCAAAGGACGACTCACTGGAGACCTTATCAGCAAGTTGACCAGCCATTATGGCTGGGCGCTCAAGTCGCATGCTCGCGACGTAGAGCGAATGTACTCAGCGGTGATGGCCACATACTACCACATCACTTCAACCCACGACTGCTTCAACTGCTTGTGTGAAAACCCCCTTCCCCCCCCTTTCCCCCGTTTTCCCTCTTCCGACGCCACTGGTATGGTAGAACGTTCCTCGACCTCGAGTTGTGTCGGCTTCTGTGGTTTTTGCTCTGCGTTTCTTCCGTCCCGGAAAATAAACCTCCAAAGCAATTACAAACTAAAAAATTGTCAAGGTGCAGGCGAGCTGGTGTATGTTGATCATAATGCAAACTCCGGAGACTGGGAATAAAATTCGAAAGAAAAAGTGTAAGAAGAAAGAAAAAGGGGACATGACAATGTCTCAAACTCAGCTGAGTTGAGTTTGAGACATTGTCCTGAGCTGAGTTTTCAGCCGAGTTGAGTTTGAGAGTTTGTCCTGAGCTGAGTTTGAGACATTGTCCTGTCCCCTTTTTTCAGTCTTCTTACACTTTTTCTTTCAAATTTCATTCCCAGAGCTGAGTTTGAGGCGTTGTCCTGTCCCCTTTTTTCTGTCTTACACTTTTTCTTTCAAATTTCATTCCCAGTCTCAGAATTTTGCATCATGTACAAACTAAACTTGCTATATGCCAGCGTCACTCGGGCGGCGTTTGATCGGATTATTACCAGCGTGCAAGGGGGTATGTTCCTGAGCCTCAACCACCTGACTGCCCCTGGCCGTTTCGAACTGGATGAGTATCGTTAAACTGCATTTGTGTGATCACTGCTGCGTGATGCACGTTAAAGACCCCCCCGGGCTGGCAGTCACAATTACTGATCTATAGTCACACGCCACTCTGCACTGGCATATATTCCAGCACATCCGGGACACTCGTCGTCTCATTTAATTGCCTGACCAACTTCGTGCAGTCTAAATATCACAAGAACTTTAGTAAACCTGATTTCGTGAAAACCAGTGAGGCGTGAAAACGTTATTTGAAACTGAGGAGGAACATGAAAACCGAACTTCAAACTTTGCACACTTGGACTTAAAAAAAATTAAAAACATTGAGTTTTTTTTTAATCTAGTTTTAAAAGAGAATTGAAACCTTTAATCTTTTCGTACGTATGACAAGCATATTGAAGAGGACTGGCTGTTTGGACTAGTTTGTTGAAAATTTCATAGAACTTGTGCTTGCGCAGCAAAGACACGGACGAAGGGAGGACAGGCCTGGTTTGTGTGCTGTCCTGCTTTCGTCGTCATTTTTGCTGTGCATGCACAAGTTTTATAATATTGAAAAGATCTAAGACTTTAGGCTTTAGAAATAAAATTAATAATGATTAGTGAATTTCTGCTAAATGCATATGTAACAGCTAAATAGAAAAATATACACTGCAAAGGGGCACTTCCTTTTCAATTCATTTAATAAAACAACGTAATTCTCTCTTCTTGTTTAAAGGTTCCCTGATGTCTCCCGCAGAGCGGCACGCTGTCCTCATGATGGATGAAATCCAGCTGAACGAGGGACTGGACTACGATGCCACCACTGGGACAGTCATCGGAAGGCCCACGATCGGTTTACCCTCGGACAAGCTTCCGAATTCTTGTCTGGCCACACATGGCTTTATCTTCATGCTGGGTGGCATGTCCACAAGATGGAAGCAAACAGTGGCTTATGAGTTCACAGAAAACTCCTTCAGCGCTGCAACTGTGAAAACAACCATCGACACACTCATAAGGAGATGCGAGCAGATTGGCATCAAGGTTCATGCCTTGGTGACAGACATGAACGGAGGAAACCAGGCGCTCTGGCGAGCATATGGGATATTGGTGGGGAAGCATTCAAAAGAAACGTGCTATGCCAACCATCCGTGCGATCCAGCAAGGCGCCTCTACTTCGTGGCAGATGTGCCGCATTTGCTTAAGAACTTGAGGAACCACCTTACTCGAGGACAAGACATCTACCTGCCAGACGAGGTTGTAAAGAAGAATGCCCTCCCAACTGACACAGTTTCCATAAAGCAAGTGGAGCAGCTTTTGGAGTTGGATGAACAAAGTGACATGCGCGTAGCTCCACGCCTGAAGAAGGCCTGCATCAGTCCTGGGCACTACGCAAAAATGAAAGTCGGCCCAGCTTACACACTCTTTCATCATGACACTGCAGCTGGGCTGCGGTATCTTGTCAAGCTGGGGCGGCCGGATGAAGAGGCTCTCACCATTGCCTGGTTCTTCGAGCAAGTGCAGAGGTGGTTCGAGCTGATGTCGTCACGAACCAAAGTGGTGGCATTCTCTCACAAAGCACAAGCTGGCCTCGACTTCCTGAAGGACTTCATCACACTGTTCCAGGACCTGGCAATTGGCAGCAGGGTGAGGGTGTGGAAACCCATCCAAACAGGAGTGGTCCTCTCCACCACAAGTGCAATGGAGCTCCAGACCATGATGGTAGGAGAACATCACTTCGAGTACCTCCTGTTTTCCCACCTAAGCCAAGACGTGCTGGAGAACTTGTTTTCAACAATCCGACTGAAAAATCCTGTGCCAAGGCCCAAAGAGTTCAAGTGGGCTTTGAGAACTGTAACGCTGGCTCAGTTCTTGCGGCCAAGTAGCCATGGCAGCTACACCAAGGCTGATGGAGAGCTCCTGGTTGGGCTTGAGAACAGTGCACCAGCAGACCCGGATCCACCACCACTCCAGCCAGGGCTCCTGGACCTGGACACAGCTGAACAAGACTCGTTTGAGTACCTCTGTGGGTATGCCGTGCAGCAAGTGAAGAAGAATCTCAAGACGTGCGACAACTACAGTGCAGCCATCTGTGCCGAGCGGCCAATGCAGGATGCCAACGACCTTGTGAGGTTGAAGTCATACACTTCAAACAGAATCGCACTCGTTGTGCCCTCAAAGGCAACGCTGTCCCTCCTGGAGGCCGCAGAACGGTACTACAGGAGAGATGATAAACTCGTCATCGACAACAGCCTCAGCATTCACAACTTAAGGAGCTCCATCTTAGATGCTACAGGACCATGTGAAATACCAGTGTGCCATGATGTGCCCATGAAGCTTCTGCAATGCTTTCTAAGTACAAGGCTGCATATGACACTGAGGAAGCTTAATCAGCAAATACGGGACAAAAAACAAAATGCCAAGTGCGGCAGCCGCAGTGTGGGGATGCGCCACGCTGTTGTGAACATTTGAAATTGGATGTGTTTGTTGCGCTCTAACTCCATGAATTGCTAAATATGTCTAGTGCATCCAAGTAATTTCCACCCACCTTGAGCCCTTTACAGGTGATGATCCTGTCATTTGGTGAGCATCCCCTCCTGCTGTGGCGACATGTTGCCCTTCATCAGCCACATCGATGACATTCTTCGGTCGTAAATACTGGGCACCATACTGCTGTTGTCGTCGTCGTTACCGTCGGCTTGGGCATCTTCGTTGGCACTGTCTCCATTATTGAAAAGAATGCCATGCATCACCTTCTCCTTTATTCACCTCATTCGACTCTCTTCACCTTTTTTTTTTTTCTGGATGTTTTTTTTAGTTAGGTTGGTCTCTTCAAGTTGGTACTTTTCCTTCAGGTACTCACGTATTTGCCTGAGCTCGGTTTTTCCCTCTTTCTCCTGTTCTATCAGCGGTTTTGTCTTCGAGTTCTTTTTGGGAGATTTTAACATTTTCAACAGCATTAGCTCAGCTTTCTCCTCAACGCAACCGAGTCCTCTTCAGGTTGGTCGTGCTTCAGGTATAGCCGGGCCATCCTCGCTGCATTCGTCGTCGCCTTGTACTCGCTCAGGATCTTCCTCACCTCCTTCTCCGCCGTTTCATATTTTTTCGGCTTGAAGGGCATGAGACCTATATAGTAATTGAGTGTCGAGAGTGCAAATTCGTTGATTCCTCTAAATAGATTGGCAGCTTTTAGCTTTGTCTTGCAATGCATTCACGTTCTTTCGGTGGCCTTGTTGGTAACGATGGCCTTGTTCGCATCTTTCACCACATTTCGAGAATCTTCCAAGATGCCCAGATACTTGTAACCTCTGTGATCGTCCACCATCTCTTCGAAGACTCCACTGTTCCCGACGTTACTCGTCGACTTCTGCTGATTCACCCTTAGTCCCATCTGAAAGGGCGCATTTTTGGTTAGGCCACACAGCCTGGTCAGCGTCTCTTCTGTGTTGGTCATGAAAATCAATTGGCTGCATTCGATGTTGCCCATCTGCAATTGTTCGCAGTTGTCGGCGGCTCAAGGGTTCCAATGCGAGGACGAACAGCAACGGCGAGAGACTATCACCCTGGAGGAGTCCTTTGTTGATCCTCATTTGGCCAATCTCGCTCCGACGACAAACCAGGCTCGTGGCGTTGGAAGGCCGGCGTTCGCTTGACGAACTTGATGATGTTCTCCGGCATGCTTAAGGGGAAATGCGGGTCGAAAAACGGCAATTTTTTTCGAAAAAAGTGATCTTGCTTTTTTTAGTGTTCTATTATTTTTGAACCTTCCTCTTGCGTGCAAAAAAATCAAGACCGGATATCATCGCGAAATTGGTCAGATATGAGTTCGAAGCCCGTCTCGCGATGGGAAACAGCGCAAATCTGAGCCATTTTCAAGCGCGTAATTCTTCGGATCGTGGCGTCGCCCGCCATCGCGTTTATTTTGGCGTGTAGGCCTAGCCGTTTTCTCTCCGAAACTGTCGTCGATAGTTTCGTATTCCGGTTGTAAATAATAAAAAATAAATGTTTTTCCCGCTGCAAAGGCGCGTCGCCACTGGACTTTTAAATCACGTGATGCGATTGTGGCCCCGCCATTGGCCAAGAGCAACATGCTGTGCGGCGAAGCTTGCTTGCGGTTCTAGCGTCGCACTGCTCCAGATACCAGAACCAACCGCTTGTTCGATCATTCTGCTTTCTTTGCGATGGGCGTCGACGGAAAGCACGACTTTTAAGCGCAAAAGGGCAACCGGAAAGCTTCAAAGAAGAAAAGTTCACCCGCGGCAGCTAACCCTAACCTCAGTCGGGACGGCGCGGCGACGCTTTCGAGTCCGATCGCTCGAGTTTCATCGGCAGCGCTAACGAGCTTGTTAGTGCATCGGAAAGAAGATGTTTGAAAATGAAGAGAGAGCTGCAGATGAGCGTGCAAGTACTGCGATCGGCGAGATCGGTGCGATGGAAGCTCTGTCAGTGGCGCGGCATGCTCGACTTGCGGAAAGTGCAAACTCGCCGTTTAGGAATCGGTTGCTACGCGAAAGGGACTGGCATCTTTTCTGGAGCTGTGCTATGCAGCGGGGGAATTCTAGTTTGGTGGTCCAGGCTCTGACACTTGGAACTATATGACCACCAAGTTTCGCGTCGTTCGAGTGAGAATTTAGGTATGTCACATAAAACTAAACTTTCATTTGAGTTTTTCTCAAATTGGTGTTTTTGTCTGTTTTCAGAGTTTGTGCACACAATTTTCACCATTCAAGGTTACTGTATCGCAACCAAATTTTGCACAGCTGTTCCTAATGATGTATAGAGTGTGCAAATCTTGCTAGTTATGTGATTGGCACCACTGAATTTTTATAAAAAAATATAAAACTAAAAGTGAAACCTAAAAAGTGATGACTCAATAGTTCACAATTTTTATTTTCTCTCCAGGCGTAGATATATTTTTTTCAGGTGGATTTGCACACTCTACTGTTCACAAGGAAGCAACCAGGCTATTTTAGGATGCTCTCTTTTAAGTAAATTTGAGAGAAAAAGGGTGCACAAAAAGGCAGTTTATATGCCTTCATACGTGCACAGATATATCACCAAGGTAGGTATCAGAAAACTGACTACATATATGACAAAAGGAGCTCAATATGTACTAGCTGTGCAAATTTCACCCTCCTAGCTTCAAATTAGAAAAACAATATTCTCGAGGAGCATGTCCCCTTAACTTCGTCAGTATGGCTACCAGGTAGTCGTGTTGGACGCTATCATACGCATTCTGGATATCAATCCAGGACATAAACAGCTCGTTGCTGTGCTTATGGTTGAGCACTTTGTTGAGGAGGGCTTGCTATTTGGCACCTTGGCAGCCTCTTCGAGTACCCATCTGGTTGGCTGAGATCACCGCTTTCACCTCGCACAGGTCAGTCACCAGGGCTGTGACAACCTTGCTCAGCAGCTTGTAGGTTTTCGGGAGACAAATCCTGGGATGTAGCTTTTTTCCCTGGCTTGCTCGCTTCGTCTTCGCAATTAGGTATGTCATGCCCACGTACAGCTGCTCGTCGATCCGTGCGGGGTCATCAACTGCTTTGACTAGCGGTGAGACAAAAGTGAGTGCAGTCACCTTTTTAATGAAAGAGCTGAATATGCCGTCGGGCCCTGGTGTCTTCCATATGGTCAGGAACTTGATCTTCTCCTTGATGACCCTCTTGACTCTTTCCTCCTCAGCTTCGGTCTGCAGCTCCCCTGGGTCCAATAGGTCAATCAATTCCTGGTGCTCCCCTTCTTCATCGGTTGCCCAGATTCCTCGCCAGAAAGTAATCACCTGATCAACATCAATGTTCTCGTCCATCCCCTTCTGGTCCTCGTCAAGTTTCCGGTAGAAGGCAGACCAATTGAGCTCGAACAGCTTGTTCGTTTTCCGATACTCAATCCGGTTTGCCGCAGTGACCGGTTTTTTGTGAAAGACTGCCCTTTTCTCTTCGATCTGGTCCTCAAGCTTCTTCAACTGGTCCTTATTGTTAGAGTGGTACTGGTTGGCTTTGCAAATTCGTTTTAATGCTCTCGAGGGAGCCTTGTTCTGTTTGACTGGTGACAATTTGCAGCTATTGACTAAGCTTTATCTTTATTTTAATGGCCTCCTTCCAGTTCACCTTTCTTTTGTCACCTCCTCATATGTCAGCTAGCAAGCGCAGATCAAATCATTCAGCTCTGCTAGAATATTCACCTTCTTTTCCAGCTCGATCCCGATGACCTGATAGTTTACTTCCTGACTGCATACCTTTCTTGTTCTCTTTCAGTCAGTTTGGTGATTAAGGGCCAGCTCAATGTTACTGGCCAGCAGATTCTTTATATTGGTGTACAGTTGGCTGTTTGTTATGGTCGCTGGCAACGGCCATTCTCTTTCTTCGGCCACCTGACCACTGCCCGATTGAGTAGGCTGTTGTTGATTTTTGCACTGGGTATGCTCGTTTTTCATCGTTGTCGACGTTACATTCTGGTTATGCTTCCGATTATACTTTATTGTTATTTTTGGCCACCAACCATTGGGCATCCGTCCATGTGGTGCTTTACTTCGCTCGATCACCAGGGCCAACCATCTTTCTGGTGTTGTCGTCTCCCTGTCGGCTCGCCTCACGATCGCCGCAAAAGCCACTTCTCTGTCACTGAAAATTCTCATCATCATCGCCATTCAGGTCGGTTGGTGGTTTAGTCGGTTGGTGGTCATCGCCGGTTGGGTTGGCACTTTTGTTATCATCGGCAATGGCTGCTGGGGTTCATGCTGAATGCGTCAGTGGCCGTTTGCACTTGCGAGACGTCGTTGATTTCGGAAAAGTTTCAATTCCAACGCTCGTAGATTTTTTATTTAGCGTTTCCAGCCCTGTTTGGCAGTGACACAGTCGTTGGTTTTCCGATAAACACCAGAAAACCAGTATCTCCAGTATTACTGGTGTTTCCGATGAACACCAGTAAACCAGTATGAAGAGAAAGACAAGGACTTGATCGCACGCAAGAAAAGCCTTCATGGCGTCTTCTCTACTGTAAGAGTGCTTGTAGAGTGGGCTGGAGGGGTATGGTGTGCTCATTTTCTGCTTCGGCATAGTAGGCTGGAAGTGATGCTGTGGGTGCTCTTCTTCACACTTCCATCCTGGATCACTAAAATGGAGCGAAGTAGGCAATGAGCACACCTCCCCTCTAGCTCACCCTAGTAGCTGTTTCTTTTTGTGTTATCTTTTATTTTAAAAGGCAACTCCACTCCATTTTTACAATTTTTGGGTTATGATCTGTTTAGTCGAAGTCGGCGACCCTGAATCACGAGATATAATTTGTTTTTCGGTAGTGTGTATAGTTTTGTAGATATCGCGAATCCAAGTATCGTTCCGGCGGCACGGCGAAACCGAAACTACTGGCTGAAGCAGCTTGGCAACACTGATATTAGTGGCGCGTCGCCGGCATGACCTAGTTCTCGTCCCGCGCTTCTGAGCCGACGTACCGACAATGTCGGGTCAGTCGCACGTGGAGTTTCAGAACAGAAGGTAAGTTGCACATTTTCTTTTTTACCGCTTCACTTTGTTAATATGCACCAAATGGAGTAAGTTTTAGTGTGTATTTATAAATTTGCCGGCCGACAAGCAAATCCGACTGCTGTAAATATGACGCAGTCAGTGCCGGCGCAGCGTGACTGTATTTGTTTCTTGCTCGCGGACCAAGAGAAAAAGAAATAATGGGAGATATATTGGAGAGATGTATCCACAAGCGGTCTAAGTTGCTAAAGCTAAGGTGCCTTTATGTGCACGCTAGTAAGATCAGCCGCGACCTGCTGCGTCCGGCCGATCGTGATGGAGAAGCCGGCGGACGGTACGCGAACAGCGACGGCACCGCATCGTTCTTCAAAGACGCAAGTTTCGTGGAGAAACCCGCAACAGTCAGCAGCCGCAGATCCCGCGTGTAGGTGTCTGACGTAAAGTGCTGGGAGCAGAGCTTCGCGTTGGAGCTCGGAGTCGACGGTCTTTCGAATTCTAAGAGGCGAACGGCACCGACCCACACCATGTGCCTCTTCCGGTCTCTTGGGAACTGGTGGAACCGTAGCTCCGGGTTACGCACCGTATTGTAGGTGCAACCCACATCACTACAAGTCGTGCTCGACATCGCCCAACGCGAGTCCGGCGAGTCTCTCCGGCTCCACGATACGCGCGTGAGCGAGCAGCACCACTTCGCTCTCTTCCGCACTGTTGCGGAAGCAATGCTGGAGTTAAATTAACTGCCTGGACGCCAATAAAAATAGGAGAACACAAGATAACGTGGTAAGCACCTATTGCCGTCAGCAGAATCGCAGAATGCCACGGGAAACGAAGCGTCCGCGGCGTCCGTACGAGAGCGTAGGACTAGACCTACGTCATTGCCCAGTGTTGCTTCACTAGCTCGCCCGGTGCCAGCGTTGCTCACCCGCTTTCGGGCCGCTAACCGAGCCGGGAGAACATTTTTAATATGGGTTTTAATCGGTAACGCGGCGTCGGTTTGACGTGATATTTTGGGTATGACCGTATTTTGACCCCCTAAAGCGAGATCAGTCATTTCGATAGGGTCGACTTTTTGAGTGGAGTTGCCCTTTAAGCATATTCTACTAATCTCCTGTGGGATGACCTGTTCGACTGCAACACTGATTACTTCCTAAAAAAATCTTGAATAAAAAAAATTAAAAAAATCTGTGTTGTCTTATCCAAGACACTTTCTTCATATGTTCACTATCATAAATACACAAACTGCATACATATCATAACGTGTGGCAGTTCAATTAAATTGCAACAAAGATGGGCTCTTCCCATATTTACTATTTATGTGCTTTGCATTCGCGTGAACCCAATTACATTAATTATATTTTACTGCACTGCTCATGAGTTTCACCACTTGTCTTTTGAGATATATATATAATCGCACGACAAGAGCTGAAATAAACAGAAATGTCTGCACAATGCATGGGCTTCGTGTTGTGTTGTCCTTCCTTCCCCCCGACTCCGGGGTTTTGTCTAAAAAATTATCTATGTGGATGTTACAGTGGAAGCTAGGCAGAAAAAAGTTGACACAGACATTAAACACGTTCATAACGAATTCCTTGAACGCGATCTAATAAAATTGGTCTTGGATTCACCGTTTAATGCGGCAAAATAATAAAAGTTGTACGCAACATTTCTTCACTGCACGCTGAAGGTATGCTATCCAGCAATCAAAAACAGCGAAAGTTGACAGCTAGAATCCTTCACAGAGTTATTTGAGACCAAACACGGCTCCGCAGTAGAGGTTCGAGGACGGGATTGCCCGTTATCGCATGTGGGGATAACACGTGCGATGGTGTAACTTCACCTGAAATATTGTTTGGGACTGGTGAGTTAAGTGCTATAAATTCATCCGCACGGATCTCGCACCGTCCAAACTCGTCAAGGTCACTACTTTGCACGACATTTGTTTTCCATCCAAACACTGCTGCTAGTACTTATAATAAGATGCGTGTTGAAGTCATGTGGATACACCCCAAAATAATGAGTTCCAGACGTGTTTGCATCTACACCGTACAGACGTTTGTGTAGCATCACCAACGCTCGCCACGAGGGAGAATGGTTGCAAACAAAATAGAGTTCTCATAACAATGCGGTTCTATCGACGATGGATTGAAATTTTCACAAGGCATTTGTCTTTATTACAAATATAAAAAGTTTATTGTAACGCAGGCGCGCACATATCTAGCATCGCCGAAAGCATTGCTCGCGAAAGCTCTCGCTACGGTATGATAGGGATTGCGGCAAAATAGTGATATATATATACAGTAAAATACCACTTGAACGAACGTCATTTAAACGAACTATTCAGTTTTACGAACATTTTTAAATCCCCCACCGAAGTGCCATTGAACCCAATGCAAACGCCCTTCAGTTTAACGAAATTCAGCGCAATGCGCATTTCAGTTGTACGAACCTATTCCGCGGTACCATCCTATATCTTCCGGGTCATATTGATCACTCCAAGAATCCAAGAAGTACAATCCGCACTTTTTGTTGCATATTTTCACGTTGAGAAGCGCGCGACGTATAATTTGCCGCCATTTTAGCTTTGAACTGGATTGGCTATCTAGATAAGCTCGTAGCCAGCCGAAGCCATAGCTGGCTTTGCGTGTTTAGCTGGCTTCACAGCCATAGCCATAGCCGCAGCTTCAGCCACCAAGAAAAGGCGATCGCGTGCTGGTTAATCATGAGCGCCAAGCAAAAGCGCCTGTCTCTAGACGAAAAACGGGATGTTTTGCGAAGGCTGGACTCCAAGCAGCGTCAAGTCGACGTTGCGAAAGCATTTGGGATCCCGGCATCGTCATTGTCTACGAGTAAGAGCCAACGCCAAGCAATCGCAGCCGCATCGGAAAGTGCGCAGCTCGGCCCCGCGCGCAAAAGACTGTGCACTGGGTACTTCAGTAAAGTCGACGACGCTGTTGCACATGGCTAAAAGATTTACGAGCCAGGAACATTCCGGTTTCAGGAAACATGATTCAAGAGAAAGCATTGGAATTCGCAGTGCTTTTCGACGTCACCGGTTTTGACACAAGCAGTGGATGGTTGCATCGCTTTCGGGCACGCTACGGCATCGTATGGAAACAGGTCTGCGGTAAAGCAAGCAGCGCGGACACCGCTGCGGCCAGCACGTGGCGAGAAGAGGAGAAGAGAAATTGCGCGACGTCATGAGCGACTACAGCCCGGACGATGTATACAACGCGGACGAGACCGGTGTATTTTACCAACTGCTCCCGAACAAAACCATGTGCTACAAAGACGACACGTGCAAAGGTGGAAAGCACTCCAAGGTGAGGATCACAGCATTGTTTTGCTGCAACGCATCGGGCACGCATAAGATGAAACCTTTGATCATCGGTCGCTACGCCCGCCCAAGGTGCTTTAAAGGGCTTGCATCGCTCCCATGTGATTACACCCATAATTCAAAGGCCTGGATGTCGCGTGAACTGTTCACAAAGTGGATCGTACGCGTGAACAATGAGATGGCTGACAAGAATCTCAAGATTTTGTTAATTTTGGACAATTGCTCGGCCCACTTAGTCGACACACGCCTCAGCAACATCAGAGTTGAGTTTCTCCCGCCCAACTGCACGTCAATCTTGCAGCCTCTTGATCTCGGTATCATCAAAAATGTAAAGATGCACTACAGGAAGCGGCTTGTGCAGCGCATCCTGATAAATCTGAGAATGAACAAGCCTGACCCAATTAATGTGAGACAGGCAGCTGAAATGCTCACAGGCGCTTGGTGGACTGTGAAGCCAGCAACAATAGTGAACTGCTGGCAAAAAGCAGGTCTAAGCGCTGCAAACTGGACCACTGTGGATGCTAATCTCGAAGAGGAGGAACAAGACACTGATGGAGAGAGCTCCGAACCCGATGGCTGGAAGGAATTGTCGGAAAGACTGGGTGCAGACAGCACTTTGCCTTTGAGGACTATGCCGCCTCCGACTCCCAGATTGAGACATGTGCCACGCTGACTACTGAAGAGATTGTAGCGAGCGCACTACCTCAGGAAGAAGAAGAAGAGGAAGAAGAATCAACCCTCGAAGAGGAAGCAGCAAAAATTTCAGCTAAAGAAGCACTGATGTGCTTGGAGAAACTGAAGGCCTTTGCTACGGCACCGGCCAACACATCCGACACCGATGATGATGACCTTCCAGCGGCCATTGGCCAAGCGATTGCAGGACATACCCGCTCTCTGCGGGAAGCTCTGCAAGAGGATCGTCAAACACTTTTTGAAGCCATCCGCCAAGAAAGAGCGAGTATGCAGGAAAACCTGGTCACAGCGCTTCAGCAGCTGTTCCCCGAGCAGCCCCGGGGCAATTACCGAACCCCGACACCACCCAAAGCCAGCCAGGACCCTCCACGTCCACAGGACACTCCAGTGGCCACACCATCTCCACGGCCACCTTCCCCTTTGCCGCCCAACCAGCAGGAGGATACTCCCTCCAATCAGCCCTCGGAGGCTACGAAGCCGCCCCAGCAGCCCATGCGGCCGTCTTCGCCCAGCCCGTCCCCCCCACCGCCGTTCCCGAGCACCTATGGGGCTCCACACCCCTACCCAACAGCCACGCCTGTCGAAGTCCTCCCCTACGGCAACCAGGGACAGAAGCAAAGAGTGTTCACCGTGCACGATCTCCCCACAAAGAGAGACCTTGGCGAAGCTTTCTTCCACATCCAAAACGCAAACCGCAGTTCGCAGTTGCTCTCCCGACGAGATATCATTGAAATCCAGCTCCTCGAGCCATACCTCGATGTCTGGGATTCATATCCCCCTCTCGGACCCCAAGCGAAGCTCAAAGTCTTCGACCGCATCAGACTCCTCTATCATGTGGCAACTTCAAGATGGAGTACAGCCCTCGAGGGATATGCTGACCCGAGCGCCAGCTATCTTCTTGGACCCCCAGCCCGTAGAGTCGAGCAGCCACCACGTACCGCCAGCCCCCCCAGGAACCGCAGAAACCCGGGCAGGCAATCTCGGAAAGACAACCCTAAGAAAAACACTCCAGCAAAGGACGACAAGTGAGTGGACTGACCTTTTTCCGCCGCTTCGCAAAGCGCAAGGTCCTCCCATCCCGGCTTCGATCCAGGAACGTATGCCGTTAACCTTTCAAGGAGTATTTCAGGAGTTGTCCCCAACTCATGAGGCAGCCGCGATCTGCCCACAACGTAGCGAGACCGAGCCGGTAGCCTCCGTCTCTAGGCACCAGGAAACGCCTCCGCCGCCGCCAGTAATGGCACAAGCTACAGTGACGACCGAGACGTCACCGTCAAACGGACTCCACGAAGTCCCACAGCTACCCCATGAGGCAAACACCTCTTCAAGGCCGCCTCCCGAGTGTCAGCCATTGGCCGACCTCTTGCACGTGCATCAGCAAGTGCCTCAAAACCTAGAACTCGTTCTCAGTGACCCTCGGCCCCAGTGGTGTGTCGTTCAGGGACAGCCTACAC
This sequence comes from Ixodes ricinus, assembly GCA_037355805.1. NCBI lineage: Eukaryota > Metazoa > Arthropoda > Arachnida > Ixodida > Ixodidae > Ixodes > Ixodes ricinus. The sequence continues at coordinate 14,939 of JAZHYW010042566.1, read as the reverse complement.
TGGCAATCGTCCAGGATGTTGTACAAATACAAGACCTTCTCGCACAAGCCATGCTCATCGCGGGCATTCCTTCCCAGCAACACCCAGGACAACAGCCAGAACATGAACCAGACGACACCGATGAAGATGACTCCCACCAAGCGGCAGCTGAGCGGATTCTCCGCTACCTCGAGGAGCACAACCCACCCGTCCCCGGCCAAGAGGCCCAACAAGACAACGACGACTCAGGAGAGGATGACCAGGACCTCACCGAGGAGGAAGACACCCGGCGTCAAGCCATCCGAGACCTCAGGCCTCCCCACCCTCCAGTGAGGCCATCCAACCCTCCTCCTCAAGTCGACTGGCACAGAGTGAGTCGAACATTTGGCTATTACCCGCCTTGCGACCCATCAGCTCTCGAACTTAAATGCCATAAGCCAACTGTTGTCAACAACAAACCACCTCCTGCCTCTCAGGTCCCTGTACTAAGACAGGCAGTTCAATCGATGCTAGCATCGGGAGTCCTCACCAAAACAACGAGGGGACCATACTTGAGCCCCATCCAGATTGCCCCGAAGAGTGACCAAGAAAGCCGCTTCATCTTAAATGCAGCGGCTTTAACGCCCTACATGAACGCCCCGAAGTTCAGGCTAAAACCACTCCCGGTGGTCATTCACGAAAATCCCTTGCCCAAAAAGACTTTCTTTACGAAAATTGACTTACAGGAAGCATACTACAACTTCATTCTAAGCCCGAGAACCCAAAAGCTGACTACTTTCCGCCTCGATGGCGAGTACTATGCGTTCACACGCCTCCCCTTTGGGTTGAGGCCAGGACCATTTGTAATGCAGCAACTGGCCACCGCGTTGGCCCGGCATCTTCGTGCCAAAGGACTCTGGAGTTGGAGTCACCTCGACAATTTCTTGTTGGCTCATCCCGACCCCATCTACCTTGCCGCAAAAACAAAAGAGTTCGTGGACGAACTGATTGCATGTGGGCTAAGAATTAACCCAAAAGACACAAACGTGCACCCAACTCAGACGATAAAGTTCTTGGGTTTCCTTCTCGAGGCAAACGACGCCATGATTGGCCACACCGGCCCTCGCAAAGCTGATCTCGCCGTGGTCTTACATCAGCTTCAACAACCACTGCCGAGAAAGACAATTGAACGCTATGTCGGCCACCTCGTCTTTTATTTTTCTTTGTATAAGGCCCACTATCATATGCTGGCACCCCTTTTCGCTTGGTGCACTCCATGACCCCGTTGCCTCCCGACTACGCAACAACACTGCAGGCTGTCTGGACCGCTCTGCCTCACAGAGTACCTTGGCACATTAAGCAGCCTACTGACGTCGTCGCGTCCGATGCAAGCAACATCGGCCTTGGCGTAGCAACGAGACAAGGCAACGTGGCCATCATCACCACACCAAGCCCCAACATCTACTACAGGGAAGCTCAAGCACTCATGGTGGCCGCCCTCATCGCACCACCGGGAGCAGTCATCCTTTGTGACAACACCGCGGTTGTAGCCGCCGTGACGAGAGGACACGGCCGTTCCCTCCCGTGGCAACTAGCAACAGCAATCTCTGTATGCTTTATCATTAAAGGCTTATGGACCCGCTGGATCCCCACGGGCACCAACCCTGCCGACGCTCCCTCACGCCTCACTCGCACTCAGGTCCCTTTTTGACCAATGAGGGGGCGCCGGCAGGGGGCTCTCGACGCTCCTATAAAAAGGACGGCGAGAGAGGCCCGCCCCCAGAGGTGTCGGACTAGCCAAAGGGTATCAAAAAGTTCACTTGCAAATGAGCAGAGTGACAAATAAATGGGTTGAAATATCATTTGAACACTCGATTTTTCCTTTAGTTTGTGATAACAAGCTGCAACATACTTATTTCAGTTGAGTGAACTTTCACTTTAACAAACTTTTTCCTGAGGTCCCTTGAAGTTTGTTCAAGTGAAGTTTCACTGTATGTGCTTTTGCGGAAATACCAGCTTACCTTCGATTCACATAAGTAACCCGATGATATCCAAATTAATTTCACGTGCTGGAAATTACCAAAACGAGGAAGATTACGCTACTGCTAACCACATTAACACAGCGGAACCGCCCTCCCGTCTGACGTTAGGAAGCGAATGGCGGCGCTAGAGAGGGAGACGAGAAAATTTTTGGGGGAAAGAGGAATCGTAGATGGAAAGGGGGAAAGTTGTCGCTACCTGTAAAAACGAAAAAATATCCAGGGACGTTAGCGACAGGCGGTGAGACACGGGGCAGTCACTCCTGCTCTGCCCCTGAAAGGGGGGGGGTCTGGTGCCAACCCCTTACTGCGAAAGAGCGGGGTGACCACTTCAGAATTTACGACTGGAGCGGGCATTGAAACACCAATCTCCCGGAAACAACCGCACGTGGGACCACGGCTTGGGTCTGCAAATCCTCGGAAAGTGTCTATGCGGCAGGCCTGTGTTGTTGCCGTGCGGTGTTTTTTTAGGGAGTCCGGCTCGAGGAGCGGCGAGAAACGAACTTCTCGACTTTCCCTCCTACCAAGCTCTGGCGACAAGTGCGCCGATACTTTTGCACAGTGCTATTTCTTTTTTGATTCTCATCCAACAGTATTACTCTACTCCATTTAATTATTTAAAATCAACAAACGTCTATGTAATTTGGTGGTTTGCAGAAGACGTCAAAGGTACAAGCAAAACTGTTGGCCGTCCGAAAGCTCCACAGCACGCAACAACCAGCAGCAACGTCAAAACAGCATCAACGAAAGAACTGTCAACGAACCTTTACTCTTGCATCCAAAAGAAGCCGCGGGCCGTGGGGAGTGAGGCAGTTCCAGTGGCCATTCGTTAGTCGCTCTTACAAAAGTGCTGCCACCCCCGGTAGTCGGGTGCATTGCGCGTTGTTCACCGCCTACATTCGGGCTAATTTGCAAATCAGTATCAATAATAATCGTTCGCACAAATTTTATAAAAAAGAACTTGTAAATTGAGCGCGCAGAATAGTGGAATGCTACAAGTACAGCCGGCTGAACTCAAAACAAGTCGAGGTGTTCTAGATATCGCGATTGTTTAGTTTTTGTCGGTGGTAGAATGCTTTGATTCGACTATAAGTCAACAACCCCCACTTCAGATTTTCAAAAATTTTAAAAAGGGTCGACCAACAATTGTGTAAATGCGGTATGTGTACCTATAAACCAACTCATCTTCACAAACAAAGCAGAGCACTCTTAGCAGCACGCCAGCGGCGCTGCGCATGCATGATGGAGTGTGGGCAAGAAATGCCCACACCCCATCGCGTTACAGTTCTATCAAATCACAATTTATCTTGCAGGAATGCAGTACGAACTTCTAACGATAAAGTACTACCGTAAAAGAAATCTTTTGCTAATTTGTTTTCAACTGGCTGACGTCCTGATCCCGGGCCGCAGAGCCTCAGGCAATCTGACGTTGAACGATGCGACCTCACCTCGGCCGTCTTGCTTAACCGCTCATGGTTGAAGAATAAGAATCCAGTCGCAGGTGGTGTAGCACTTGGAATCTGACCCCCAAGATTTTTCGCGCGCTTCCAACTCGGGATACACATGGTGAATAAACAAAACAAAGAATTGCAAGGCCAACCAAGCTAAACGCGCTCATTGTTGCCAATCGAGTCTATAAAAACCGAAACCAAGACAAAATACCATTTTTTGTGGAGCACGTTTTGCGATTTGGTGCATAATGGTACGAGGTTTTGGCTGTGGTTCAGTTTCCGCAACATGGTGCAGAATGGCGCAGACAAATGCGTCTGGCGCAAAATGGCGCAAAGGGTGCAGCTGTTCCACGCCTGTGCGATGAGAAGGAATGCACCAGCTGCCTTCGCTAAAGCGTCAGCCACCATTGTTGTTGGCAAGCAGTGACCTAAATAGATCACCTCAACGTTCGCTCCCGGATCATCCCGTAGGGAGATTTCCCTCCATACTGCGGGGCCCGAGGGAAAGGGTAGGCAAGCAACCATTTGACCGTTTGGCCACCCGGGACTCTCCGGTGTCCAGCCAGGGGCATCCTACGAGTTTTCTTCGGAGGCAACCATAGGCCGAGGGGTCATTCTCCAGTTGTCTGCCGATCAGCCCTGCCATTTAGCCAGAATATCGCAATCACCAAACCACTGGTCCTGCATGGTGGGCCGCGCAGCAGCGCACCGGGACCGTCTGCCATACTCACGGGCCGGGGCCGGTAGTCGCCCTGAGGGGGTCATGAAGGCCCGCTCTGTGGCCACGTGGACTTCGCAGGAGGGGACGGCGAGGCCCCTGGCCTTCGTGTCAGCTGACCCGTGGGGGAGCAGCCTCGTGCGCTGTCCAGGACGCCGGCGGGACAGGTGATGGAGCCTTTCTGCGGCAGGACCGTCTCAATCCTCGACCAGGCGGCCGGAGGGCCTGCCTGGAGCCCCCTCCCGACTCCCACTTCTGCCGTGGTTGCGGCTCCTTGTTCGTGCACTGGTCCCAACTGCGGTCTGTGAGCCACAGGGAGCGGGTAACGGCTGCCTCCCTCGGCGGCGCCAATGCGGTCGCCTTGGTGGTGAACCACATGGACTAGGATCCGGCGTTCGCGGCAACCATCTTGGCGAGGGCTCCCCGTCGACCGGCCGCCGTAGGCCCCGTCGTTCTCGACCACCTTGGGCCGGCGGACCAGGGCGCCGCGCAGGCCTTGGACCTACTGGCGGGACCCGACAGGGACCTGGACGTCGGGTTAATGGACCTCGACGGAGACGGCGCCCAGCCCCTACGCCCGGAAGAGGAGCTTCTCCTCTAGCGGCTTCAGTGAGCACCAAACTCCAACGCGGGGACGCCACCGAAGACGCAATATTTGTCAACCTCAGCATGTGGGGGTCGGTCCCGGATGCGGGAGTTTTTTTGGGGGGGTTTCTTTTTTTTTGTTTGACAGTTGGTAGGCCAATTTTGTTTTTAGTCCTACCTTAACCTTAAATAGGAAGAAGGAGTGTGCCACCTCGTCCCACGAATCTGCCCAATACGGCAGCGGGGGCCCCCTCCAGGTGAATCTGTCTAATACGACAGACAGCGCCGACAGTTTTCCATTCCTTTCATTTATTAGTTCTGCCGACGGGCACAGTGTGGTGAGAGCCAAATAAACCCGCTTCTTCAGTATCTTTGTTTCAGAGTGATTCCTCTCCTCGGAGCCCACAGCAGCCTTCGGACGGACCCGGCTGTAGCAGTCCTCAACATCCAGCTACGGAGTGGGATCGACGTCGTGGTGCAGTAAGGCAAGTCGAATCCCACAAGATAAAACAAAAATTCTTAAATCAGATTTAAAAACAAAATCCTTTCTTCATAAAATTATGAAAATCAACGACATTTTGTATATAGAGCCTGAGAATAACAGAGATCGGTATGTAAACGAGAAATATGCCTTCATAAAACAATCCAGCCAAAGTCGCAAGGTTATTCCCAAGCTTCCTTTTACCGATTCACCTAATTTATTTTTAATTTATTCTTTTGACTTTACCTCGACAGATAAAGGATATATAAAGGTGACAACTATACAACGGAGTTCAAATAAAAATAAACAAATAGAGCAGGTCAAATAAACTTTCTTCCGAGTACCCTCGCTAAGTCCCGAATTTGAATAAGATATTGCCAGAATACCACGGTTTATGATAAATAATATCCGCAGTTTAATTCAGAAATTTTTACTGCAACAAGCAGCTAATACATTAACACTCAAAGTTCCTTTTTTAATATACCCGAGAATTGCTTGTTTAACGTCCCGCTCTGGGGGAATGATTTCCCCTTAGCGCTCAGATGCACTGCAACGAAGCAAGATAAGCAAAATTGTGGCGCTTACTTCGCGGTTGCCGCTTCACTGCAGTACGCAAGAGCGTGGTGGTAAGTGCACTCAACAAAGCTAGTTTACGTACCAGAGCAGATTAGGAACATGGGAGATATTGCGAAAATTCCGAGTACTGTCAGTGTTTGACACTGAAAGAGAGATCAAATAGGATAGTGTTATTTGCGACTAAAATTGGAAGTCCTGAAAATTCACAGAAGCCTACCATAACGATCCGGACGTATAGCGGGCCTTAGAGATAATATTTTCAGTATTAATGAAGTGAAATCAAGTTTTGGCACGATGTGGACACAAGTTCCTAACATTTGGGCTAAATGTAGCAGTGTATGCCCTTTAGCGTAGTTTGGCACAGCAATCACATCCCTGGATTCTGCTCACTATTCAGTCGTGACATCGCTTGGGCTGCAAAAGCGTGTACGGCAGCTGCGATGGTTGACGTCAATACTGAAAAGCGCAAGCACAATCGGACCAAGTGAATCAGGCAAAACAAGTCGGTAATGACCACTGGTAACAATGATCAATATCTTCTTGCATCTACTATTTACACCGAGCCTACTTACACCAAACAGCCCTCAAATTAAGGACTTTTGAGGCCTGCACTTACTTTTTATCGCAACATTGTGTCTACTGGCCACTGTCAATTGAACGAGCAGACAGCAATTTGATTGATCCGACAGCGGTTTAAAAGTTAAGACAAACTGAACCTGGTCCCCGGGTCGTCTGGACAACTCTGACTTTCCCGCATTTATCTTTGGACAAAACAAATAAATCTGACGACCACAAGTATCCGTGAATTCAATCCAAAGTGCTTCCCACACAAGCATTTGTGCGCGAGGGTGCCTGGTTCCAGCGGCGTAGACTTTCCATTTTCCCGGGGGGGGGGCAGGCTAAAGTTCTCCTGGGGGAGGGGGGTTGCTGCGCGTTACCTTTTCGCCAAAACTGGAGATTGAAGCTAACGGAAGCACGCTGGGATTCCATTTCCTATGTATTTTGTCGATAAAGGCAACGTGGGCGTTATTTTGTTTACATGCCACTACTAGAAGCTCGTTACATGGCAAGTAAACAGTGTCTCGGTAAGAATCATGGCGCGAACCCGGGGGGGGCTCTGCCTTTCCCTTTTCCGGATCTCACCAGGGAAAGCATGTGCCCCAATGCCCCCCCCCCCCCGAAGTCTACGCCTACGCCTGGTTCCCTTTTACGGCACCTATCTACATTCTCGGATCAGAAAACACATGAAAACTGATCCTTCAAACCTCTTCCGGTTCTTTTGGTACAGACCCAGTCATGGAGTCTTGATGAGAAGGCAGTCTTTTTGGTCTGATTTCTTCCAAAACAACACAGGACTGCCTGTAAGGCCGCGGTAAATAGTGTGCATGTTGCGGTTGCTGCACCGGATGGGGTGCATTCTTTTATTACTGTATTTCCCAATGTATAAGTCGCGTTTTCTTTTTTTTTAAATTTGTGGTGCGTCTTATACAAAGGTGCGACTAATATATAAACTTTTCAGTGAAAACGGCTTGTCTTCGCATTGCGCTATCTCTCGTAGCGCGCCGTAACTAAGCAGCCATAGGTGCCGTTCTGCCGGTTTCCCCAGGATGCACTGCGGACCCTATCTTGGCTACCTTGCTTTCCCCGCTCTGGCCTCTGGCGCTCTGGCCATAATCGCCTTTGTTCCCGACTTGTTTCGTTGACGTCAAGCTCGTTTTGACGTCGCGCACCCGATCGAGTTCTGAGCATGCCGCCACCGGTAAAGCGGAGAAGTTAAACCGCGAAGCAGAAGTTATCTGCAGTCAACTATGCGACTGAAAATGGCAACCAAGCAGCCGGAAGGCATTTCAACATCAGCGAAAAAATTGTCCGGGACTGGCGCAAAGCTGCGAACGAGCTGGGTTCCATGAAGAGCTCTAAAAAGGCTAACCGCAGCAGAAAGGCGCGCTGGCCTCAGCTAGAGGATCGCCTGCATACGTGGATACTCGAGCATCGAGCAGCGGGCAGAGGACTTTCCACAGTGCAGGTACGGCTGAAGGCGCAAACATTGGCAAAAGATATGAATGTGGCTGACTTTGTCGGCGGGCTGTCTTGGTGCTTCCGCTTCATGAGACGGCACCAGCTAGCCATCAGAGCCCGCACAACAGTCTGCCAGAAACTTCCAGACGACTTCAAGGAAAAGATGGCGAGTTTCCAGGCATTCGTCAAGGAACAAATTCAAGCCTATGATGTTAGGCCTAACCACATTGTCAACATGGACGAAGACGGTCAGTGTATGAACGACCGGCCACGAGAAATCACATTTTTCCGTCTTGTTGGCCTGCTGCACTGATGGCACCAAATTGCCGCCCTAGATTATTTTTAAGAGAAAGACTATGCCTAAAGACAGTTTTCCGCCCAAAGTCGTCATCCAATGCAACGTGAAAGGCTGGATGGACACAGAGATGATGGGGCTCTGGCTGGACAAATGCTTCTCGCGGCGACCAGATGGATTCTTTCACACGAACAAGGGCCTTCTAGTGATGTACAGAACGAGGGCGCACATGACTGATTTGGTCAAGACCAACATCAAAGCGAAGAACTACATCCCGGTCATTATTCCTGGCGGCATGACGAAGATGCTGCAGCCACTGGACATTTCCGTGAACTGCAGCTTCAAAGGCGTCCTGCGGCGTTTGTGGGAGACCTGAACAACAAGCGGCGACCACAGTTTCACGAAAACTGGGAGCATGAAGCCCGCGTCATTGGGCGAGGTGGCCGAGTGGGTCAGTGAAGCCTGGAACTCCGTCTCCGTAGGGACTGTAGCCACCGGTTTCGGAAAAGCCGGTCTCATCGAATCTGCACCTGAGAGCGGTGCCGCTGAAGGCGACTACAGCAGCGAGCCTAACGACGACGAAGAGCCCATTGCATTAGATCCAGTGATCACCGCACTCTTCCAAAGTGACTCGGAAAGCGAGGAATTCGACGGCTTTACCGAGTAGACTGTGTGGCAGTGATAATAAAAGTTTGGTTGACGTAGCCTAATTCAGTCATGGTTCCGTATCTTGCCTCACTCCAATAACACTTCAAGGCAAGCGGTAATACGTTACTATCGTCCCCATGGCTAGGCTTAGTGGGCCGCCCAAGCTTTGTTGACAGGTTTCTGGCACGTTAAACTTTCGTTCGCTCAACATGCGTACGCTTGAGTAAAGCTGGCCAGCTCATTTTGCATCCTTTAGTTGCGAATGACCTGACTGCCCTTGCCAGAGAGTGCCATGCTCTAGGCATTTCTCGCTAATCTAAACGTCATTGTGCGTCAAACGGTACAGTATGTGTGAACCAGCCAATTACCAATGCGAAATTCCGGTCTCGCGGTACCGATCAGCGTAAAAAGAAAAGCGCAAACCATGCAAACAGGTGTGACCTATACAAAGGTGCAACTAATATATAAACTTTTTTGTAAAAATGGCTCGATATACGGAAGTGCGACTTATACAACAGTGCGACTTATAGACCGGGAAATACGGTACTTGTTTTCGCTCCCGACGCCGTCGGCCCGAGTGTTCGGGGCGCGCGTGTTACCCGATCCGGGCAGTCGGCGCTCAGCAACAGGCACCAGCCAGGCGGCGAACAATGCACAAGCCGATTAAACAAGGAATTTGGTGCTGGCGGTTGGAGAACTGACGGGGTGTTGTATTTACTGTCGGATGTTTTTGAACAGGTGTGTACCACGTGATTCTTTTCAGTTTTAAAATTATAGGTCAGTCCTGGCCAGAGGGAGAGAAGGACCTTTCCTACAAAGGCTTGTGTCGGGCGAGGGAAGTGCAGTTTGGTGTATGAGCTGGGCGCGCACGCGGACTTTGAGGCGTGCAGCAATGATGCCGGGTCCCTGACTTTTTGTGACAAATGTACAGTCAGTGATTATTATACTAATAAACACCTCGAAAACGTCAACCATCTAACGGCTCCTGGATTCGACGTCACCAACGACGCCGAGGACCATCGTCATCAGACAAGTATGAAGAACCAAAAGAAACTTTTTCGTGCCCGTCCCACATGGCGACTTCCGCCCACAGCCCCAGACCGGAAGTGCACCCAACGTAACGCCGCCGCAGCACGACGTAACAGAGATGAGTTGGTGCATAGATACCTTGTTTCGGTGGGTTGAGAAGTTCTCGGAAGTCTCCACTCACCTGGGAGATGCCGTCCAATCAGACACTTTCAGAAGCTTGGGTCCTGTGCCACGGCGACGAACACTCGAGGCTCCTGCGGACCCGGTCTCTGCTCCCGAGGACATCTGCACCACATCAATACCACTCCGTAACCATGGCAAACTGGTTCCCAGAATGCAATGCATGCATTGATGCATGCAGAGATTTACGAACTGCCACGTTTTCCAAAGTATAAGCCGCCATTTTGTTCAAAGATTTCCGTCAATGTATCGTACGAAGCAATGCAATAGTAACACGATTTCTACAGTGCTCACAAACCGGGGGGTCCTCCCAGCAAAGGAGATATCTCTGTGTAGATAAAAAGTGACCAATTCGAAGCCGGCACAATACAACTTTGTGAAAGCGGTTCTTAAGTGAGGAGCTCTCCCAGGATCCAAGGACTGGCTTGGTTACAAGGAGCAAGTTATAGACCATTCGATTGAGCGCTCTCTGGGCGGCACCATTTTGTTCGACAGCAGCACCCTCTCCATACATCCGGGAAATTCAGCGGGTTCGGCGGGATAAAACGAGAGAGAGGGTACGGGCCCGACTCCGCTAGCAGACGACAAACCGGGAGGTTGCCATTCTCCATCTTTGGGCTGTATCGGCAGGCTGTACGGAACATCGAACTCTCGCTCGTGGCTGCCGTTGTGAAGTGGTTCGCGTTCTTAGAATAGTTATGGCTACTCCAAAATCAGCCTATAGCTTTCTGTTGTTCTATTTCGGTAAATAATCAACTAGCACGTCTTTTTTCCGCTACTTAAATAGCAGTTGAGTCAGCCGGCAGTACTACCCTCAACTACTGCGTATATTGCGGCAGGAGAGCACGTTTTTATTTATTATTTCAGACTTCCACTCATGGTCGCTAAAGGGCTACACTAGTACCAATTTTGTATAGTAAAGAAAAGGTACAGCAACCGGACTTACTTTTCGCCGGAGAGACCAGCCAATCTGACACAGTTTTCCCTATTTTTTATTTGCACGCAGGTAACAGCGCAATTGGACCCTGTTAGTGTTTATCTAGCATAGTATTACACGATAACTGGCATATCAAAATCTGCGCATCTGCGCTTGAAATTTCCAAAATGACGCGATTTTAAGCAGAGTTTGCACGCCGGCCGGATGCTAACTACAGCCCACTCGACGGAGCAAACGACATGCGGGGAGAGGGGAGGGCATTTTTTCTCTCTGTTACCCTCTCTGCTATGACCCTAATGGAACGGTCTATTAAACTCCATGGCCCACCCCGACTGCCATAAACGAAAGAGTAATGACTTAATTAATGGTTTAATGTCCCGATAGGGTAAGCTAGCTTGGTATTGAGAGCAGTTACCTGAGGACGCAGTGAGCCTGTCTGCCTCCTCATTATTCCTTATTCCCAGCTTACATGGAACCCCGCAGAATTTTACATTGTGACCTTTACGTAAAGCTCAGTTAAGTTTACTTCTCATATGTTCCACGAGCATATTCTTAGTGACTTTTAGAAAGCATATTGCAGTAATCGCACTCTGAGAGTCCACAAATAATACGGCCTGTCTAGTTTTAGCATTCAGAATATAATCCAGTGCAAACGACACAGCATACACTTCAGCAGTAAATACACTCGCAAATTCATCCAGATGTTTTACTCTTACAAAATGACCACAGTGCACACCACAACCAACAAAAAAATTAAGTCTTGGCACCATCAGTGTAAAAGTGAGCATAATCTTTCGATTTCTCTTCCAGCTCAAGAAATTCCTGTTGAATCGCAAGAGCTGATATGCTATTATTAAACTTAGAGGAAGTCCAGTCTCAAAAAACACGCACCACGTTCCATCGGGCAATGCGAACTGCATTCTGAATTAGGTTAAGTTCATCAAGGTGAAGTTGGAGTGAGGAACGAAATTGCTCTATACGAAAACTTAAGATGCTTCGCTTATTTTCAAGGAGATGGTAGAATTGGGACCTTTGTACTGAATTTTATGTTGGGCTAACAGGTGTAGCTAGGATGCTGGATGCATATGTTATACCCCATTCCCACGGGCTGCCTTCAGGACCTGTAGCTTGGGTGCCTTAGATAAAAGGTTGAGCTTGGTTAATTCTTCAGTAAATTGAGCAACAGGAACGACAGTGTACTCCTGTTCTATTAAAAATGCCAGCAGGCTGGCGGGGCGGTGTCATTTTAATTCTTGTCAAATCAAATCTAAAGATGTCACTGGCAACACCGAGTTTACAAAAAGCATGAAACACCCGAGGTATCTTCTCCTTCAAAATCTTTCACCCCACCACCGACCTGCGTTCACCCTCGACCTTTCCGGTGTGGACTATCTGGCCGCCACACTCAAACGAGTTTGAGACCACTGCTACATGTCAGGCGAAGTTTCATTTTCTCGGCTTTGTTTCGTCAACGAGACAAGCTCGCATCGCCATCCATGTACTACGGTCACGAAAGAGATGCACATCACGCGGAAAAAAACAATATCACTTTCGAAACTTACTCGTGCTCGTCTCCCCTTTTGTTCCTTCGCCTCTGCGCTTGCTTTTTCTTTCTCTTTTTCAGCATGATTGCTTACAAGATAATTAACTTGTATTTTAGTTTTAAGTGAGTCGCAGATGACTTTCGAATTATGTTCGCAATGTGCTTGAACATACTCAGTGATGGAAGCGGCATTTGACCCTTCGGAGCAGGTTCTGTAGCAGGCAAAATATTTGTTTGGAGCAGGCACTCACGCTTTTGGAGCAGATGCCAACGTCTGTTAGCATATCACAATAAATTTTAAAAAAAATTATTGCATCGCTAAATGAGTTTATTTTTGATAATGACTGAGCGTTTGTCTTTGATACTGGAGCGTATTACTTATTACCTTTTGTAATAAGAACCAATAGGGCACAAAAAGTACATAGAGCTTTCTTTTTAGAAAAAAGGCTCAGTTCAGAGTAGGTTCCATTTACAATGGGTACTAATCAAATTAACGAGAAATGAATCACACTTCAGTTAGGATAAAGCCTCCCTCCCCTCCCATTTTTACACCCGGTAGTTTATTTAACCTGTATCGTTTCTGTAAAATGCCACCAAGAAACCAACATAATCGCTAACACGTCTATCAGTGAAAATGCGCCTCCCAAATTTGATTGTTACCAAACTCGAGACTTACTGAAAAAAAAAACACAAAAAAACAGTTACCCAAAATCATTATGAAAACCTACTCTTGCGCATACATTTATACAAATAAAGCACCGTTTTTTTGTTTTTTTTTCAACGCAGCATTTGAAAACAAGGTCATATAATCGAGATAAAAGAATGTGGACCTGCAATAGTACTAAGCATAATTTACATGTATATCGTGCTAAACCAGAGGCTCACCCATGCCAGCAGCTACTCCGAACACTCCGGTGCAAGGCAGTGAAGCTCGACGCGCGTGGGGTGGTGAGAGGCGCCATGGAGGCATACGGCAAACACAGGCACGTAGCCAGAATTTTGTTTCGGGGGGGGCCCGCCTATGACAAAATGTTGTATGAGGGGAGGGGGAGAGGAGGTCCCAGCAAAATTGAAGATTTCCGGGGGGGGACCCGGGCCCCATGGGCCGCCCCTGGATGACGTGCCTGGGCAAACATAATAATAAACTGATCTCACCAGGAGTACAGGAGCCTGGTTCTGTCTTATCGCAGCAGCCGCCATTATACTGTGTGTTCGCAATGTTTTGTCGCGACTTTTGGCTCCTGACATCGCCGACATCGTCCGAAATTTGAGAGGATGTCGGTGATCAAGCCGTTACGAATCAACAGGCCAACGCGGTGGTTGAGCAATCTTCATCGTTTCACCTTAATTTAAAGTGCAGCCGACGCTACGAGCCAGTCGGATTAACCAAACAAGGTCAAAGCGCGACATCGAGGCATCCAACCATCTCACTGTACGTGTTCTTTCATCAAATAAACCTATCAAATGCATCAAATGTCCCGTGACTTGCGCTTTTACTGTGTGTTCGTGTTGTATATGTTCGATCCTTCGACTGTGCTCTGACCTTAGATGAAACACAGTATACGGTGAGTAGAGACGCTGTGAAATACATATTTCTACCGTTTTTCTTTGTTTCTCCATCTTTAAATATTAAAGTAAACCAATAAAAAAAAATTTTTTTTGCACATCTCGGCGCAGGCGTGGCGCAATTCTTAGCCAAAATGGCACTTTGGCGCAAGATGTACCAGACTTTCACTCAAGGCGCAATTTGGCGCAAATGGCGCAGCACTTCCATCCCTGCATACTTAAAAGGAAACATAAGCCTAAGCTACAAAAAGTTTTAAAAAATTCATTTTTCAATTTTGAGGTTTTTGGTTTTAGAAACTATTTATACACCTGTACACTAAATTTCATAACCACATGCCAGATAGTTACATTGATATAAAATATTTACAACACATTGTGAGGCACTAACAAAGTGTTGAAAATTGACTAACAAAGTCAATGTTTGAATGAATTTTTCTCAGTTCCGTTTATTGCTGCAAATTTCATACGAAGGAATCTTTTGTTTGAAAGTAAAATTATTCTGACAACACAATCAAGATGTTTCTGGACTGAAATTTACTGGGGAATCGGGCTATCTACTTTATTTTGTTTTAAGTTAGTCCTCATTGAGAAAAGGCTATGTTTTCAAAAATTGGCATAGGACAGTTATGCATTTCATATTTCGAGGTAATCGCTCTTCCTGAAATATTTGCATCCGAGTTATAAAAACTAGATAGCCCAAAGTCCCACATCCCCCACTTTATATTCAAGCAGTTAAAATTATGCTTAATAGCTTCATTTGCATATCATAGATTTCTTAACGAAGGGTGACACACCATCTTATGCAGGTATGTAGAGTTGTCCTAGAGAGCTGAAAGTTTGCATAGTACACCTTCATCTGAAGTTAAATCTCCCCTGCAAATTTAATTCCGATCACTTGAGTAGTTCAGAAGATC